>LUCM01011654.1:35710-69131 GCA_008360955.1 Fasciolopsis buskii | reverse complement strand
GAACGGTTTGTTCAACTTCACCACATGATGTTGCACCTATCCGTCACTGATTTGCACGGTTACTGTCCGTTAGCTCAGAGCGATCGACCCCTACTTTTGGATGCCCTCTCTGTCTCAATACAACTGTCGTTTTCTCTTTTCCCCCACCAATATTTTCTACTCTTTTTTTCTTGTGTATTCTCACAATAATTTGGCGAACATCTATTGGATTCCTTTTTGTGCGAACCTTTTTATATGTGAGTGAGGCACTCTATTTGCCGATTTTTTCTGTCTGCTTAATATCGGTCATCTCCAACAGTTTTCACCTTAATGCGCCATAATCACAGGCTCATCCACGAGCAGAAATTGATATCCGTTTTTGCGGTCGCCAAACTCACTGCGCTTCTACTTTAAGATAGACGGTTTGAATCTTCCCACAACCGGGCAATTTTCACATCTTTGAGCCGTCAGTTTGGTGCTACCGTTTCACGAATACAACGTGCATTTTCGCTACCGTTCAAAATAATATATGAGAGACAAAATGGGAGAAAGTGACGAACTACCGAGTTTTTCATTTGCGATTTCATTCAAATAGGAACAGCGATCATTCTGAAAGACCTTCAAGACCTCTGCATGCCCCTTTCATCCAAAAGTTTACATACGATACCTATTCCTCACATTGCGTAAGGCTCGCAACAAACAAGTAGTTCGATTCAGCCAACCGGCAAGTGGAGGTCTACCTCTGGTGGTATTCAAACGGAAGACCATGAAATCTGCACACTAGGTTCGCGAGGGTTCAAATGTTCTCATCTCCGCTCGCTTCTCTATCAGGCGGTTTTCAAGGGCTGAGAATCTATTCCCGAAATACCTTATCTATTTGGAAAATAGATAAAGTAGATTATTGTTATTATTACTGTTATTATTAAAAGACTTTTTTCTGGCCCCACAGACAAGCTTTTCCTGGACGAAATGCCTAACTGTTCTCCCAAAGCCCATTTGACTCAAAGCAAAAAGCATTACATTTCGCTCTTTTAGCTTGCTTATGAATGGACCACCGATGTGCTCTCCCATCAAATGCTTGAATCATGCGTTAACTACCACCGAGTTGTGAGTTGTGAAAAAATTACCGTTTTATGTCGATAATCCGCATTTATGCCTCTGGACGGAGTCATAGCCGTGACAGTTCTTGGGATGTCGTCAATCAGCTGACTGACACATGTCGCTGGTAGTTCACCCCAGGCTCATTTTCCGTGCTTTTCTAATCTCTGGAAAGGTAGCCAGTCCCCATCAACATAACTCTTTCTTCAGACATTCTTACATTTCTTCACCGGGACTCAATTTGTGAAATTTGGGGTCACAATTCAGAAATTCTTGCTCAGTAAACGAGGTGTCCTCGGCCACTTTTGAGTTGAACGGCGTTCTTGTTACTGCAAATCGTCTGAAAGTGCTTTCTAAGCATCCTCTATTGTTTATCATTGTTAACCATTCGATTCACAATCAGAAGCTGAATTTTGCCGACCGATAATTTTGTTTTCTGTATGATCGCCCTCGCTTCGTTACCATGTTCAGCTGGACACAGTAATTTCATAACATGGCCAGCTGTGCTCATCCTCCAAAAGCTTTCTTTCTTTCAGTCTCTTAAACCAGCCCTCGCCCAGGCCATTTATATCGCTTGATTCCGCTGCAAAGATCGCCGTATACAGTACCAAATAAATCCTTCTATGCTGGTGGCTTTATGAAAACTATCCAGCGACAAAGCGTTGAACCGGGTTGTTTTGGCAGAGTCGACCGGAAAGCTGACCGGACACTTGAAGCTTCATGGGACTTAGAATTTTCGTCACAGGTGTTGCAACGAATCTTTAGAAAAGTGCACATACGACCGAGCGGTAAAAGCAAAGAAGAACCGTTCAACGATAAAGCTGTATTTTTCTGTGCATTATTTTGTGACTGACGCTGACAACGGCTCGCCAGGTAACACAAAGCACGACGGGTACCTCAGAGTATGTTTAGCAGGGTTTGTCTGAGTCAAGCAACAAAATGAAGAGAGGCGTTATTTGGCAACATTTACATGTGACGACACTGATACCAGTGCTTCCGGAACAATTAGTAGTACACATTAACGATAAAAGTAAAGTGTGCATCATTTATAAAATGATTCAGTGGAATAGGGTTCAGAGTGCCGGAGGTTACTGACATAATTACACATCATATTAAGGTGAGACTAACTACTAGGGAAGAGGATTTAAATCAGCTAATGATCTAATGTCAATTGGAACGCTTGTCTTCAATTCAGTGACTGCCTGCATGTTGGAAGATAAATACAGTCGTGGGAGTTACGCCGGAGACTACGCGGTTTACCCATTGTTAAAGAAAGCCACTGATTAGCCCTGTACCCCAATGGGGACTATAAAATCGATTCAATTACACTGGATTCGTTAGGAAGAAAATTCAGTCTTCTCGCGAACCGAAAATCACATCCGGTCGGATCTATTCTTGTATTGAAACAAGACATCTCTTTGTCCGCTGTGAATTGACAGTTTTTTCTGCAAACGATGAAGTATGCGTTACACCAGACACTCTTATCCAGTCGATCAGATTGGAGAAAAATCCGTTGGATGAGTAAATGAAGTATTTTCCACTTAAATCTCCCTGATTGCTCGCGAATTTGTCCTCTCCTTGGCTTTTGTCATTATCATTCACGATTATTCGGCGAAAAGACAGTGATTGAACGACTGATTGTCTGAAAGTTCTCCATTCCGCGTTATGACCATAGCTTGTAACTGTTCAAAAGTGTAAACACTGCCTTTTTACGAATGAACATCAGATCGGATAGATAATGGGGTGTCTCTCGGTAACTTCGACGTCGGAACGCGAATCGTATACTTTTAAGCACAATTGCGGTTGTCAGATGCCCTGGTAACCAGGTCTAGGAGTAAAGAGGGCTCCTGAACAAGACAATCGAATACGGGAACAATGCATCTGGATTAGTCAAGTTTTCTTTTTGCATCTGCAAGAAAGTCCGAAGAGTTTGACTTATTTAAACGTAGACATTAGAAAGATTAGAAAGACAGTTCCTTCATGAAATCAGTTGAGCATAGTTTGACAATACAATTAAGAAAACACAAGTTGGCGAACAAGCTCGTTTTCAGTGATTCGTACTCATGCCACTTCATCACTATATATATCTTGACAAAATATTAAGCATTTATTGCACCATTATGAGCCTTAGCCAAGGTGCTGCCGCACGTTCATTGCAGGGCACCATTGCGTGATAGAAGAGACGAAACGAATATAAAACAAACATTTTTAGCATTATTTCTAAATATTATAACTAAGCAATACTCAAGGCATTTACACACACAACCATAACCGCATGCAATTGTGAATATGCTTTGAAAGGCAGATATGTAACCTGTCATTCTCATCTCCTTTATTGTAAAACATTTAGTATTATATAGTTTCGGGACTACGAACTGTCGAAAATGAGCTTGTTCGTCATAATTTGTTGCTTCTCGGTCAATCACAGGGGCAAGAAATTAGTGACATGATTGTTTATCAGACTAATTCTTATCATGCTAGGCGATCCGCATGGAGATGAAGCAAGTGAGCTGCTTTCCACTAGATGCAGTAAGACTGAAACGTCGCCGATCAGAGCAAATCTCTGTAAAATCGGTACTTAGCTCCCCTAGACATTTGGGTTTTCTACTGCCCCCTGGGTAACTACGAAAATAAGCTCATTTATTTGTCTTATATCATTAACTCAACCAGTAGTTTTTTACAGGGCTACCGTAAAGATCCGACTGAAAGCGTAGGATAATTTCGCCCTGCCGGAAGCTTTGCTTTTTACGTTCTTTTAGTTAATTATACAACTCAGGTGAGATATAAACGTTTTCTCGAAGTCGTTTTAAAAAATGACAAAGTTGATTAGATAAATTCAAGGGGAAGATAACCTGTGTTCTGCCTGTAGGAGCAGGGCAAAGGTTCACAAAGGAAATCAGCTGTAATAATGATACCGCTCATTCTCCTGCCTACCCTCGACGGTCCCCTCAGACCAGCAACACGGGGGCTGAGTGACTGGGTGTTCTGCTTTTCTCGTCTCCATTTGGTTACCTTTCTTCTAATGATAAATCGATTTGAGTTTCTTAAGCCAAAGTTCCCGAGCACAGCTGAGTGATTGATGTGAACAGCACTAATGGAAGACATGATGAGCTCAATGAAATTCCCCGATGGGTGACAATTGCGAAAACGTCCATGATAAAACCAATGATATGGATGATCTATACATCTTTTGTGTTGCGTATGCCTGGGGGTGGGTTCACATTAGACAGAGAGTGGTAGTAAACGTGTCAAGCCCGAGGCGATCTGTCTGACTGACACAACACGGTGATTGCTAGTCCAACTGGGCCTGAGAGTTACTATAGTAACTATTTGGGAATGGGTAAATGAATCAAATGCCTCATTAACATACAGACTTTTGCTGGATTAGAAAATGTTGGTTTGACTGGTGAGTGGGTTTGATGAGAGAAAGAGAATACTTCAGTTAAGGGATACTCTCACCTGGGATATATTTGTCACACGTGGAGCAGGGACATTAAATTGTTAAGTTGAAGGTCAGGATTGGACAACTGTTTGTTGTTAAGTCGTCATTGATTGTTCCGATGTGAAGTGGTTGCGGTCGGATTTCTTTTGAGATTGAAATTAAGCAATTATTTTGAGTGGAATACTCACTCGCTTGTAGTCCTTCTGCTTTTTGAATTATCCTGACGAAAATTGAGTGGTCTGAGGGTTTCCGTGACCGGCCAACGACAACAGGTTTTGGGACTTAGGTGGGCAGTAAATTATGTACTGATGAGCAGAAGCAAGCTGTCAGTAACCATATCAGAAACGCGTAAGACCAGACCGTGAGAGCAACAATCAGTTTGAATTTAGCGCGCAGTGGGGGAGGAGGAGGGTGGGTAGGCAGTATGAAGCAGTTACCTAATATTCCAACTTAAGCAAACCCAAAAATTTTAAAGTATCAGTTAATCTAGTTAATCTTTTAATTCCCTACCATGACACTGCAGTGGTGGGGATAAATGACGATAGCTATATGTAGTTGGCAGCTGTACGGTTTCCTAATGCATATATTTCATCGGACAGTATATACTTTCGAGTAACATGGAATGATGGAGAGAAATATAGTGGTGTTGCATGCAGCCGATGACATTCCAAAAGGTGAACTAAAACGGTTTCCATCATAACTTGAAATTCCATCACGTTAGCTACTGCAACCAAATGGTAAGAGACCACCAATATGCAAAACGGTTTTCGCGAAACTTTTTTTGCATTTACTTGCATTTTTTATTCTGCTAGACGTTAGAAGATAACAAGGGAAATTCTCTTATAAACATGATGGGAGCTATAATCACAGCTACCACGACCATGGTGGTCTCACATAGGGTTCCTTTGCCATTACGGTTAGGGCATGATCATAGCATCAGCACTCCAATCAATGTAGTAGTGGTAGTAGTGTTAGTAACAGTAGTAGTAGTAGACGTATTATTATTATTAGTAGTAGTAGTAATAGTAATAGTAGCAGCAGCAGCAGTAACAGCGATAGTAGTGACGGCAAAATTAGCAGTAACAAGAACAAAAACCGCGATTATAGTAACGATTACAGCAATAAGTCCGAGCAGCGTTACAGTTGACGGAGTGTTTAGGAACACCTATCCTTTTATCGTCACTACTCAACCCATGGTTGTCAAAACTTCCTGTGTGGATATTTTTATTCTTTTCAACCATGAGACAAGGACGAAGATGAATACCAAATTGTGCATCGGTAATGATTCGGACTGTTTGGAATATATCGGGACTATTATAAGAAACTCATCTGTCTGAACGGCGATAGCACGGGGAGCTGAGTGAATGATATTGCTCACAGCTTGTCTCACTTATTCCAGATACTAATTCCGAAGGAAGATATACTTATATTCAGGGCTTTCGGTGGGAAACTACCAAACAACTATGAAACAATTTACCTACAATTATGGGTGTTTCATTTACGATCAAAGTCGTAAAACCAATTAGCAGTTGTCTGTTTTTTTCTCGGGATCTCTAACGACACGAGGACGTGGTCAACCAACCAGAGCTCTAACCAAGAGTGACCAATTGCAAGCCAAAGGCTTTATGTCCGTTGGGAGTCAGGTCACAGGGGAAAGGCAAGCCTGACAACAAATAAACACTGATTTTCCATTTCTAATGATGATTTCAGCATTGACACTACTTTAATATCGACACGTCATCACTCTTAAATACCTGGTTAATTCGAGAATGAACAACACATGTAGAATCCTACATTAACCGAGGCCAAGAGAGCCTATCAACTACCTGCGGCACACCAATGCTATCGAAATGTTTATAGATGCTGTCACTCTGCGTTCTGCACTGTAAGCCGAATGAAAATAGAATGCAATTATAGCTCATGGCTAAAATAAGCCAGATGAACCGTTATGCGCATGTAAAATACGTTATTCCCGAAAAATTCAGGAGAGCTTTATTGACAAGACAAGTCCTCAGTTCGTGGTTTGTTGGCCGCAAGCATGAATTGGAAATGTAATTTCTTTCACCACACATCAGTGCAGAATAAAACCGGTCAAAAGCCAGCATGCTTACAGTTAGGTTCACCCGGTTTGGTAAGCAAGCGTTATAGCCTATGTGGAACCTGTAAAAATGAACCAAATATCTGGAGTAATTTAATTCTGATGCAACCAGCAAATGCCAAGTGATCCAAACTGATTCACTTCAACTTCCATTATGCAATGTAATCTTAATGGCGGGGTTGGATGTTCTTCAGAATGTCTCGCAGAAGTATCGTCGCTGTTATTATTATTAATATCACTATTATTACTCATAAGACGATCAACTAGTGGTATTTTTATTAACTTACTGACTTATTAATTCACACATTGCCCCCACCGGCATTGCGAATGTTTCCATTAAAACCGATCAGCTCTATTCTACTTCATCTTTATGCTACCATATTATCGTTTGGCGAAATCGGAATAGCTCATACCGATGAAGCTCACTGACTACATTTGCGCCCTACAAGCCCTAGTCCACCACGGGAGGTTACTCAGTTACAAACGAGGTCAGGACGCGTCTAATTTCAGAGAACTCACGTTAGTCCCTTTAGTCCCCTTGTTAGTCACATGAAGCAAACTGACGGAGATGTGATTGTCACCGTTGAGGATCACATGTAGTAGTCCATTCTTTTCAATTAATTGCTTAGTTGACCTTCTAACCGTGTCAGAAGGTCACATGGAACGCGATTTTATGTGATGAGAATTTGATGCGCTTATTCCAGTGGTGGCGTCCTGTGGTGGTGAGGTCGACTGTGCCGGTGGCGACTGATGAAAGTGCCGATTATCTTATCAGTTGAGGAATCTATAGTACTTGGGGACTCAGTGGAAAACAAGGGATTACGGCTGCAAGTTGCAAACATTTGGTCTTTATATTTAGCGACCAACTTCGCGACCGAGAGTAAAACACTACTAATAGTGTCTTCGTTATAAGAACATTGCTCATGAGTGCAAAAGTGAGCTAAAAATATTATCGTTACCACCAACCATCTCCACCACTGAGATTGTCAAGTAAAACCGTGACAAGAAAAATGAGGTAGTAATAATAGTAACAGTAATATTAATAAAAAAAGGCCACGGTGAAGAAAACAGAGGCGAAGATAAAGGGAAAGACGAAAGAGTCTGAGACAGATGAATACTAACTAAGACTGTTTAATCGACTGCCTGAATGCAATCTAGAAAAATCTCGTTTGTGCGAATAAATGAAAGTAGGTTTATCCATTTGTGGAGCCAAGAGCGGGACATTTCCAATCATGGTCTGTAATTCCAAGGATTTTCAAGGCTGATGGCCACTTCTGGCAGCATCTGCGCAAACTCCTGTTCATCCCGGGCGGGAGCTGGTGGCTCAGTGGAAACACATATGTCTTCCATTTGGAAAGCCGGGGATCAAACTCTAGGAGCGATGGAGGATACGAAACACTGCTGAGCTCAGGTGAGAGTGAAACTTGGGTCTAGTGCTTCTCTTATGCAGGACAATCGGATGACATGATGTTTTGTGCGTGAAATATAAAGTAGGAAGTGCAGCCAGTCAATCATAGATACCCAAAGATTTCGCCGGGTCATACTTTCAACAACACGATTCACGAAATTTTGTCATCACTTTCGCTCAAAAAATTCATCAAAGTTCACCATCCGAAGACTTCATGTACTACTTTTACTGTGTTCATTGGTGGGCTTTCGTAGGCTTTTTGTTATCTAAACTTTCAGATTTTCTTCCTCAGAAAAAGTTTACTTTTAACGAGGAAGGATGTCCTCATCAAAAGTCCAGATATCCGTAGGGCGCGAATAACCGAGCTGCTTAAGCACACCCTATTGTGTAGCTTGAAATTGTGAATGGCAAATAGTTCCATAATATTTAGTCAGAATGTAAATTTGGTCACTGGAATAAGATTCTCAACCGTTGTACTCAGCTGTAAATGCAAGTATTTTCGGCGATGGACAGCGATCTGAACCACCAGGTGTGAACAAACTCGGTCGACCCAGTTGGGTTTCTCGTCAAACACTAGGCCAGAGTTCACATCATTCATCTCGTCATTTTTGCCGACTACCTCATTTGCATACTCAAAGGATTGGCCAGCAATACCTTTAGGCTATAACTTTAATTCGGATATCTGTTCGTTTAACTTATATTAATATATGTAATGACCCAGTTACTCGCATTAGAATAAAAACATTAGGAACGCATATTCGCAATCTCCTCAAGTTGTTGAGTCGCAAGCCGGACTGAACGGCATTGAACGAAATCATGGGATGAAAGGTTGTAAGCTTCTTTAAATGTACTATTAAAGGGTATTAACCCGGCACAGACAAATAGGAAACTAAGATCGAACAGCATGCAAAAGCATGCAGTATCCGATACGCGACCTGTAAATTCGAATTAAGGATAAATAAAGTAAATTGGTCCTGCACGTAAGGATGAAACGCTGAAAAGGTCATCACACTTCCGACATGGGCAGAATGAACTTGAACGAATGAATGATTGGTATTCCTGTTAGGGTTGTGACAGTCATTCAGGTTCACAAAACTCGGTACAATTAAATAGCGAGCAGAGGATCATTTTCTATTAATTCAGACAATGACAAATTACGTAAAATGGCAGCTTTTCCCGAATAAGTGGAACCAGGATAAATTATAAGCAAAAGAATAAGGTGAAAATCGTTGCAGCTTTATAAATTTACTCAGCATGTTCAGATCAGGAACGATTTTGAACAGTCGAAGTTATTTTTTTGCGGGGGAAAATCTATCACCTAATAACATTTATCTTGGGGTTGAAAATGCGGAAACCAAAGGCAGTGTAAGAACTGTTTACCTCCCTTCAGTTATCGGCAATGCGACCACTTCTGGGTGATGCACAATAACCACTCTTGGGGATTTTCGCAAAGATCGCGCAATAGGCTAAGTACGAAATTTAGGAAGCAAAATGTATATTCGTAAGACGGCAGTATTAACTTGCCTTGCTCTTAGTTCCTGTGCCAATGAAATAGGTTGGCCCTGATTGTATTATTAATTTAAATTCCTAACCGTGACAGATTTTGGACAAGACTTCTACAGGATTCGGGAACACCCCATTGTCTGCAGAGGGCCGGTCCTGGACCGGCCGACGTAGCTGTGACCTTGCACCCTTGATTGGCCCCATTCAGTGGGCCATTTAACGGAGGAAATATCAACGTCAAGCGTGCGCCCGTTGTGCCTCTCCAGTATAACTCAAGGCGAATAATCTCACGCTTGCATTGATGTAGTTCGCGAAAAACGTTTAGGTTAACAGGGCCGAGTAAATCGCTGTAATGACCCACTTTGAGAGTGTGTAAAAAGAGATGTTTCATCAAAGAACGCACAACATGCATAGTATAATCGAATTACTAGTGTGATCAAGACCTGCTGTTTTATTAGATGTGATCTGACAAATGCGGGAAGATTTTGAGTATATCCTCATGTGGAAATTTTCCGATCCCAACAGTGACTGTACGAACTTGTGGACGACATAGGCATTCTAAGTACTTATGCGACCCCGTAGCCCAGGTGGTAGACTACCTTATTTTACTAGAACGCGGGTGGCGTCTAAGGGTGTTTTTGAATAACATTACAGTCAGCGACTTTTTTACTAGAACTTAATCAATTACAGATTTCTAATTTACATGACGGTCAAACGAAGAAGAAGCAAAAAATAACGTTGTCTTCAGGAAAATAGGCAAGCATGGTTCCACATGTTCAGCCTTCAGTACTGTTGATCGCAAGCACTTGAATGTTGTCTGCGGCCATTATTAACTGGAAGTGGCCAATCGACTTTGATTTCCAGTGGGATCTCGGAAAATTCCACCGTGACTAACAGTCGGCAACCTTTAGTATTTGTACGGCCCACACTTCAACCCAGTAGAGACCATCCAAGTCATTCTGACCGGAAAGCCGGATCCGCGTGGGAAGAAGCATGGATCATAGGATGATGTAGAAAACGTCGCAAAACGTGAGTTGCTCTTTATGGCTCACGAGATGCCCAGGAATCTCGCAGGCGTCGTGCCTAAAGACTGCATGAAAGCTAGGAAAGAAAATGCCAGCATGATCACCGTTAACCTGCGTCATCCACACGGGAACCGAGGCTGGGGTAAGATGCCAATTCTTTGTTGTGCCTCACACAGAAAAGCAGCTATAGTTGTCCCAAGTTAATGGGAGAAAGTTTGCAGACATTTAATGCGTAAGTTATATAGACTGTACTACCAAAGTATTTTCTATACTTTATAAAGATGACATTTTCCCGTGGTTTAGCAGCATCTAAGCGAAATTTAGTCGCCTGCGATGAAGTAGATATATCTAAATTCACTAAACAAAGCTCTCTTTGTAACACGTATTGGGCTGTATACTCATGACCGCTAACACCCATCAGCCCATTACATGCTAGCACGCGGAACGAAATGTCGAAATACCTTAATGTGTTTGGTCTAGGCTAGATAATCACAGTTGTGGGTTATTAAGGGACAACCAGAGGTCAACAAACGGCGAAACAAGTTGTGGTTTGTTGCGAATGGCAAGGTATCCAGAGATGAAGTAAATATTTCCAGCTATGCTCAGCCTTTTGGAGCACGTTCTACGATGGTTTGAGCTGGCCTGTTAAACACTATCGACTGTATTGCACACTCAAAGGGACACTGCTAGGAATCAGATGAGGACTGAACTGTTGTGAATCCAACACTTAGACATTGCACTGGTAATATCTCTTTAACCACATTAACTGTAAACAGAAAAAATGGGCCTGAATTATCAAGCACTAGAGATTTCATTGGTAAGCAAATTATTGTACTTATTTGTGTCCCAGAAGTAATCTTCCTATCCGTGCGACTATCTGCTCGACTACCGTAAGACAATGGATTTGTCAGAAACTATCTAATGAATAGAATCGACTAATTACGCCAGTGGCATTGAACAACCTGATCAAATTAGTCTATTAAAAGGGTACTGTGACTATCAAAACACTTGTATGGTGTCTTTAGCTTTTGCTGATAGAGCTTGTTCACGTGCTGAGGCGATCACTTCGGTCGGCAGCTTATTAGCATAATGTAGAAATTTACTTTTATTGCAACTAAATATTTCCAATAATAAACGTGAATCTTTTAATTAAAGGAAATGGTTTAGATGTATGGATAAAGGGGAGAGCATGGCAGTATACTACGAGGGGAGTCTTGAAATTGTAGGTAGGATAAAGATCATCATATTGGCAGTTGGTAACGGATAAGAGACTGTCGTGATATCTGAATAAGCAGCTGTGGAAAAGCCAAATATGCAGCAGAATTTTGCCCAATGTGGTCTTATAAAATATTACAAGGGAGGATTGGGACGTCGTTCGTTGGCTTAACCTGTCAAAATACTGCCGACTTTTGTCGCTTACCAAGTTCTTCTCCATATTGAAGGGAATTATCAATCACTGACTTCACAGAAAGCCCGAGAACTAATCACCCCTGATCTGAGAGGAACAAATTAGCTTTGAACTAAACTACTGGTCGCGGACCTCTGGTGCGTTTGCAAATGCATTCTTCCCCAGGGTTGGGGTTTCTAACCAAAGGTTTGGGCTGAGATCCCCTGTAACTTCCCCAAAATTGGGTTTGAGCATCCTAATAGTAGCTTGCAGGCAATAAAACCCGGAATTGGTGATAGCGGCGGTGAATCCAAACAATGAAGTTGTTTAATTTGTTCATTCTACCTTATCGTTTTTCTTCTGCAACATTTTTTTGATAAAAAAGACCAGTCCGCAAAATTGTGGCAAAAACAAATATTCCTAATTTCCACCCGGTTGCGCACACAGTTAGAGACATTTTTACTGGGATTCCAGCATCCTGTCTATATAATTTTACGGGCAAATAATCAGCCTAATAGGTGCGTTTGAGAAAACAGTTATTTGTGTTGCTAATGGGGGTAGTTCTGTTGCACGTCAGGAAATGAAAGTCATCTACTGGCAACATTTTCGTCATAATTGTTTTTTTTTCTGGCAGCAACCCTGCTCAAGTCAAGGACGCAGTTCTTCAATTTATTTGCATGCTACCTTGGATCATTTACACTGAATTTGGTTAGTTAACATAATCAGCGATTCTGACCTTTTTGTTTGACATGTTTAATTTGCTGCTGATTGAAATATGTAAATGCAGTATTGGTTTACACTAGAAAGATCTTGGGCATTGTTCTGTGACTTCTTATCTAGTTCTCCAGGTGAGTGATTAGGTACAGTATAAACTTGTCATCTTTTAACATGGTATAAATTAGAATACCAACTGGGTTATTCATTAAGAAAATGAATCAGTCGATCTTTGTCTGCTCTGTCAATTCTGACGTCCAGCACGATAGCCGACTTTGGTCTGAGAGCTGATGACAATCATTCAGGTCATCGTACGCAATAGATGAACGTTTTATGGTTCATGTGAAGTAAATACCGGGATACTGTGGACTGAAACAAAATCCACAGATTTGGTTACTATGCCCTGTAAATAATGTTTAATCAGCCAGGAGCTGTTTTGCTTAGTGGGGACCTCAGTGGACTAAACATGTTTGATAAACGACCTCAAGAAACTAACTAATGGTCCCATAACACTTAGCCAAGCAAACTTCACAACCAGTCCTGGTAATTTTACAGTTACGTTTTTGACTTGAAACCGTTCATATCGAATTAGACTCACAGGGGGCCTGGACAAACATGGAGGACTGCTGATTGCGGACTCGTCCGGTGAGCCCGTTGAAGAAGCAGCCCCATTTCGTTGGATTTTCATTTGAGGCAAGTCTTCTTTCTAATGAGATAATGACGCAATAACTTAATGGAAAGCTCATGGTTATTATTAACCTATAAATGCCTTCTAATAGTAAAATTGCCGAGGATTACGATAACTGCCTTTAATTCATTGACACAAAAGTGAGGTACCCAGTGATGAAGCGTTAATTTAAATGCAAGAGTCATGAAATCGATCGAGTCCTCTCGGTCATTTTACTCGCCAGCATATCACAGCTGACAGCGGCTCAACCATTCCTGAAAATAACACATCTAAGTATCCCACTAACAATGGAAGTAATGGAAGACCGAATTAAACAGACTAGAGAACATTGCCGACATATCTAACACAAAGTTAGCTCTTATATAACCTTGAAGAGAAAAATGTCACTTGAGATTTCTTTGTTTCACTCACTTCCGAAACAGCAGCTCGTTTGTTTTAAATTACGCGAACTAAAAGAAAGGGAAAATGGTGATGCAGTGAATTTACGGATTACTGTCTTTTCAGAAAGAAAAATAAATAAAGTACGAACAAGTAACTGTAAATGCTGAAAACCTTCTGAGGATTGAATTCATTAGTAATCCATGATCTGTTTGAATGTTAGTGGATTGCAAAGTTTTCTCAATCCTGTCCATCAGTCACTTGCGTCTACTGGAACTTATCATCCGAGGGGCTTAGTAATATTCTGCAAGAAAATAACTCATCTCCAATGAAACTACTGTTTACAAAAGGAAAGGTAGTTCGACTGATTAAACGTAAGGTATATTTGCCCCACAGTCGGATTTATCAACGAGCCGCTTGTCGTAAGGCTTCCCGAACGCGTACCAGAGGGTGAAAAAACATCCCTGATAGTTCGATTGTTTACAGAAATTCCATGAAACATTTACATGCCATGAAAATAGCAGAATAGGTATGAGGTTGGATCTTCTCCCGAGCTAAGGGATTCATAGACAAATGACATGTGCATCGGTTTCAACCGCCTAAAATCCTCGATAAAAGAGCAATGGCTTATTAACAAAAAGTATCACGATGGAGCTACCGACAATCCTTAAGCGCTCCAGTATTCGAAAATCCCGCTACTATTATTATTATTGAAATCAATCTTGGTGCCATAAATGCGCCTACGCCCGCGGATTTCTAAACTGTCTTCAAATAGCGAAGGTTATTCTCATTGACCCTATTATTACTGATATTGTTATTGTTAATGCGGCCACAATCATCATACCAATTACCACTAGTCTTAAAACGCAGATGTCTAGAAAAATCCTTCAGACAATAAAGCCAGTCTGCTAATTTTGTGAACTATTTGTCCATTTGTAGGTAAATCGCTGGATGTTGCCGTAACCAAAATTCCGAGTCGGCTTTAACTGATTGATCTGCTGTTCATTTTGGTCCGAGTTGAACAAAAGATTTACAGTTGATATAAACAGCAGTATTTATTGAATAAAAAACTAAAACTTTTTAATTTTAATTTAACTGTAACATTAATAACTTACTTACCCCTTTGGTACAGAAAACCACGGTTTTAGACAGAGTATCACCCTTTTTCAGATTATTTCATTATCTGCCATTAAGCGCTGTAGATATTCCTGTTCCAGCTGGTCGTCACCTTGAGAGGGAAATATATCAATCATCTAAATACCACTGACAGCAAGAAACAACAAAGAACATGAGAAGAGGAAACAAAAGGGGATCTACAGCTCACTAACACAGGGACTCTCGGCAGTTAGCATGTGAATTAAGAATATCACGTGCACCATTTTGTCAGAGCAGGTCAACAAATGTGACAAGTGCTTAGCACAAAATTTGATGGTTACGATCGAATGAACGTGGAATGATTGACACGTACACACATGTACAAAGAGAAATGATCCAAAACCTGGTAGATATTCTGGTTCAGAGGTAATGGCAGGGAGGCCTGTTCGTTGCACTTCGACTCTAATCTGTTTGTGCCCGAAGGCCTTCCGATGCATTCGCGAACATAAGCGGACCTACGAGATCGGTGAATGTATGTTAGTGGCCAGAAAACCTAAATGTCGTGTGCCGTCTGGTGAATCACTAGTGGCAACCAAACATACAACTGGTAATTCACAAGTGCACCAAATAATGTTTTAATCAGATCGTTGCGCGGATTGTTCTGCACTGATGTGATGCTTATATGAAGGCAGTTTGTACGCAGGCTACCACAGAAGAAATAGAGACCGTTTCGGAATTGACAGCACCTACTTGTTCCGAGTCAGGTAACTACTTGACGGTCGCTTTACACTTTGAAATCATGAATGATGAGTGGCAGGCATCTATTTTAGTCCAAGTATATTACACTGATTCGACGAAGCCTAGTTTCAACAAGAATCCTGACAATATTTGTTTGGTTGAACTGATTTATGCAAGATGGGATACATGGAGACGTATGAAATGTGAAACGGTGGCAAATCAGTAGACAGGATAAATACAGAACTGCTGGAATTACACAACGCCACCACCGCTGTTTTGGAGATGGAAGGAAAAACTGCATGAAAGAATATATCTACCAAGTTAAACAATTATTGTTGATGACCGGTTGCTGAGAATTATGACTTCAACTATTCCCGTAAGCTACGGAAAACAAGTTTAACATATTGCTACTGACATTCATCCTAGATCACTTATTAATCCATGTACTGTGGTGAACTAGTTGGAGATTAGAATAGGCCCCCATCTTGTTCAGTGTCGTTTCCACAAGCCTTCCAAACAAAGCTGGAAGTCTACAAGGTACCTGTCTTCTTGGGAAATGTTCCTGGTGCGCTAATGTTCTGCGTTGCGTAAAGCCTGGGCTGCTCATCAGAAAAGACTAGATGAACGTACTACAAAGTCAGTCAGTTAGTCAAACCACATGTGAGGTTTTTAAAATTTTCGCATTTTCCAGGAGTTCCAGTGAACAAATTACCGAATTCGTCCAAAGTAATTTTTGCATTCTATATAACTTTGTAATATCTTCAAACAATTTACTTCGAAGATACTCATTCCTTTGGGCTGAGTGATGTAGCATATAAATTCACTGAACGAACAGTTTAACAAATGCAATTTGTTCATTGTGTTCATTACCCGCGATGAAAGAGCGAGTGAAAACCTTTCTTTAGTAACACACATCTGTAACAACACGTATGCATACATCCATGGACAGATACACTTGCACGCGTGCGAATTCACTTTCAATTTTAATTCTCTGGAGTGATTCTGTCCCGAAGGGACGTGCATTTCTTCCAAATCCTATTTCATCTTTATCTGGACCAAATGAACTATATTATCGTATTTGACCGCCCCGGTCACTCAGGGTCGCTTAAGCTTGTACGTTTATTTGCCTCAAAATTGCATTACCATATTGCTTTTTCTTGCGGCTGACAAAGATATTGATCCATACGTTTGAACCACCGTTTTAGAGAGGTATAATTTGGTATATTCAGTGTTATGCTTTGATAAGCAAAATGTAAAGTGAAGTGCAAGTTCCGCCCCCCCCGAAGAAAATGTGATGGAAATTTATTGACACTAAGACCTTTGATAAGTAAGGGTGTGTACGAATAACGAATCCACGTAAGAATCACATGGCTAACCCCGAGAAGAAGGACGCAAAGTTCGAAAACCTGGGCTTTGTATCAGTAATATGTTTTGCGCATTGCTGGATGAACAGGGTTCACCCGGTTTCGTAGCCATATCCAATGGTCAGTTATTCCAACTCACTACTGCCCTGTCCTGCCCCATTCATACTCGCATATCTGTTTGCTGAGACGGCGCTAGAACTCAGTTGAATCGTCAGGAGCGTGCCAACTTCGAAAAGGAATATGTGGATATAGAGAGGGCAAAAATAATCGCATCTGGTACGCATTACTGAGCAGCGGCAATGACGGTGAATGCAGATGCGTGCTTCTAGGAGAATTCTGCTCACCCATTGGTATGCGAGAAAAACTACTGACAACAGAAAATGAGTGACTCATGATTTAATGGCGCTAATGAAACAAAAATGAACGCACGACTTATGCAAAATGCTTGGAGTATCTTACTGAGATCACCTTGCTAGAATAAGCAGTCTACTGTTACAATCAGGTGGCTAGCAAATTCTATTAGACTCATGCTATGAACTGAGCCACCTGAAAGAAAGCAACTGCCGTCCAAAGAACCCTGGGTGAATTTGTTTCCCTTTATTTATGTAAATAATTCCCACTAGATATGTTCCCCATCGAAAAATGTCTTTGTTAAGATGGCTGTGATAAAAGCCAGGAACATGAACTTAATTTTTCTAATTTTCAAGAACAACAACGACCAATTACGCTGTAGAGTTGAACTGAGTAATTCTGAAGAGAATACAGTATTTCAACTTTTACTATGTAGTGGTCATTTACTTTTCAGGAACTGCGCATCTGTCTCCCCACATGTGTTGGAGACTTGATTAGCTACTGCCGATCTGAGTGCTCTTAACCAAGTTTCACTGAATTATATTTGAGTTCCCAGGGGGCTAGAATATATCTGTGCTAAAATGCAGTCAGCAATGATTAACCAGCCTTGAGAAAATTAGTCGCAAAGCATGCAAGAAACACGAAACTGGTGATTATTTCCCAGTGGGTTATCCCTGGTGGTAGCAAACCACAAGGCGTACATCTGCTGACGGTGTTAGGTAATACGGAATAGATTTTCATAAAATCAGCATGTTTCAATTCATTTTATTGGTAGGTTAGCCCTGAATCAGTTTCATCTTCGGTTAAAGTTTTCAGCGACTGGGTGAAAGTGAAATCGGCGTCAAGGTTAACGTTAAATTTAATAAGTTATTAGTTCATTGGACTGTGGAACTCCGTAATGCAGCCAATGTACCTGGGAGTCGCGTAAATCAAGTTGGGGCACTTTGATTCAGAGAAAATTTCGTGGGTGCCGGCTATTGCTTGCTTATGAACAACAGGCTGGAAGATCACTGCACGTCTTCGAATGTGTACTGAAGAAATCGAACACCGTTGCAAGACGTATTTTTTCCTACCACTTACGTATTTCGTATATATATATATATATATATATATTCCGTGTCTCGGATGTGACAAACAGTATGTCGGTGAGACAAGCAAACAATTGCGCACACGTTTGCACGAACATAGCTTAGCCCTACGACGCGCTGACCCACACTCGCAGATATGGAACCACTATGCACAGACAGGTCATGAGGTCAACAACAACACGACTAATTTCTAAGCTTATCATAAAAATTCTTGATTCTGTAAAAATATTTGTTAGTAGACGATAAAATGATTTACCTCGTCCACCCCGAACTTTTATGTAACTTCAGCTGCACAAATATGTATCTTGTAAAACTACAATATTTGGAACCTTTCGTTTTTTCCCCTTAATAAGACTTTAGTTGGTGGATTAGGAAACTGACTATTTTGAACCAAGAATAAGCAATGCCACTGGATTTGGTCATCTTTACACTTTCTTTCGCCCATAAAATGTCATATTTTCAGCTCCTTGGAATTATCTTACCACTACCCTGAATGCCGTTGCCGTGAGCTTTTCCGTGAGGAAATTTACGCAAAATCTGTCGTCGACCCACATTCACTGTTGCTTACATGAAAGCGGAAACTATCAAATTTTACGTATTGACCGGTATCACTTGGTTTTCCTATGTCAAACACCTTTTACCGCCACTGTTTACTAATTTTGGTTGTAACAAACACCTCTCATGTCTCACTATCATCCTCTCCGAAGGAGCATTTCTCAATAAAATTGCCTTGTGATCACGGAGAGTTAGCAAGGGCTTGCTACCGTTATTTAAATGATTGATTCAGATATTTCGGTAGAGCAATGTTTCAGAAAATATTCACTAACAATACAATTGGATTTTTTATATGCTTATTGAAGTGTGTAGACTCTGTATCCAGCATGACAATAACATACTAAAATGCACACTCACTCATTTCTCTTGTGTAAAAGATCTATATTCTTTAGTTCAATCTCTGTATGTTGACTAAATCAAATATTCTTAAGGATTTCTGTGAGAACTGAGTTTGAGAAAAGTGATACCTGAAATTCGAGGGTTTTTGTTTGTCAGGATTTTTCGACTTGAGTAGTTTTCCTTCTACATGTGAATTGCACAAAATGTATCTAGTACATACAACAAATGGATGTTCACTTAATTTTTCCATGTATA
This sequence comes from Fasciolopsis buskii, assembly GCA_008360955.1. Taxonomy (NCBI): domain Eukaryota; kingdom Metazoa; phylum Platyhelminthes; class Trematoda; order Plagiorchiida; family Fasciolidae; genus Fasciolopsis; species Fasciolopsis buskii. The sequence continues at coordinate 49,626 of LUCM01011654.1, read as the reverse complement.
CCGCGATGAATGAATTTATTGTTTCTAGTTGTACCGGATGTTGTGTTAGAAAAACAGAAATGGACCAATTTCATCAACACCTAAACGCGATAGTGCCCAGCATCAAATTCACCAAGGAGGAGAAAAAAGACTCGGCTCTACCGTTCCTCGACGTACTAATTATGAGGCAATCAAACGGGGGCATAGAGACAACCGTCTACAGAAAACCGACGACGACGGACCGCATACTCAATTTCAAAAGCAACTATCCAATCTGCCACCTAAAGAGCTGTGTGCGTACCCTGTTCCATCGAACCGACACACACTGCAGTACACAGCACCTATGGGAAAAAGAGCAATCTAGGTTGTTCAGGTTATTTGCGGTCAGTGGATATCAAAGTCTTTCATCAACGCTTGTATTCGCAGAAGGCAGATGGCAAGCACTAAGAGGACCAGATGGATCGTGGTACTTCCATACACACGGGGAGTATCCGAAGCGGTCGAACGCATCCTACGTCCACTAGATATCACAATCGCCCACAAACCGACCGGCACCCTGAGATCTGTTCTATTCAACGGAAAAGATCGCGTCGACCAGCACGACCAGTCAGGGGTAGTTTATGCCATTCCGTGCCTCGGATGTGACAAACAGTATGTCGGTGAGACAAGCAAACAATTGCGCACACGTTTGCACGAACATAGCTTAGCCCTACGACGCGCTGACCCACACTCGCAGATATGGAACCACTATGCACAGACAGGCCATGAGGTCAACATCAACAACGCAAAGGTAGTCAGCCGGGCAAACAGAAAGGGGGAGCGACTGATTCTTGAAGCCCTCCACTCGAATAACTCGTTCAATCGGCATGTCGAGATTGACAAACATTACGTCATCTTAGCAAGACCCGGATGCAGAATAGAGAGACAAACAGACGGACAGTGCACAAAACCGAAAGGAACTAGCGATCCCATTCAATCACTCATTCACGTTTGACAACGAGTCCTAGTTTGGATCGAAACGTCACGATAAACGTGTTAACTCAGTGTACGCCTTCTCAACTCTCTCTCTCTCTATATATATATATATATACATATATTGCATATTAGTTACCAAACATACAAGGAACACAGTGGACGAACAACTGTGAGTCGGTTATCGCAGGTGGTAGGATAGTCGTAATGTCTCTCAAAGGTATACGCCCTAAGAATTTGGAAAAATATCTAACGCGGCAAAGGGCAACATGGACAAACAGATTAGCACTGCAGTGGATTTTCGGGTCCGTCAAAGATTGGCTCATAATGATTCATACAGACTGCCCAACACGAACCAACTGTACAAAACTGTCAGACAATGATAATGTGGGATTATCATAATCATCACGGTAAAACCCATTTCAGTTCTCTAGATTTCGAATATTGTCAGATCGAACTGCAGATAAGAAGCTGAAATAAAACAAAACGTCACCAGCAGACATTAATTCGGATGCAGAGTACTCCCACGACATTCGCCTCCAGTACGCCAATGATTCTTAAGTAACAGCCATCCAACACTCTCATAAGTAGGACCTGATCCAGTAACGATTATCAACTGGGCACTCAATGGACGATGACAGAATGGAACTTAATAAACTGATGATTGCAAACCATGCTGTTGACTTCTCGATGGCTTGGTACTACGACTTTCTCTTCTTTGTTAATCCGATCACTGGTCAAAAGTGTTATCTGTTCCGATTCCACAAACATGTGATTATTCAGTTTACTTCAAAATTATTGCAATGGGTGAGTCGTTTGTTTTAAATCGGGTTTTGGCACCAATGGTTTCCTGGTTTTCTTGAATACGTCAAGGATTCACTTGCATATCGACTGCTGAGTATCACAGGGAAACTGACACTTGTTTTTCCCCATACCTCTACTATTCAAACAACAATTACCAGGTGAAACCGCTGCCTTGAATGGTTATTTGTAGTTTCCGTATTAGAGTCAGATGGTTTCACACGTCGAATTCATTTCAACTTCGAATCAAGAGGTCTGCTACTTAACTGAATGGAGTCCAATGATATCAGCTGACTGCATCGATTTCGCTAACTTTCGGCAGCTAATGATATTCTTTCCGACTAGAAGCATTGGTTAATCTGGAACAACTGAAATTCGGTGCGAATGGATAAGACCGACTAACTGCTATCGAAACGAAGTGTCACCAGGAAAAATGATGCAAACTCTCACATTCCGATTTCGGATAAACTTGTCAAATGGTGCAGAATAGCTGGTATTACAGCTAGTAGTATTATTTTTGTTACAAAAACAAAATCAATATTACGTCACCTGATGGCCTTTTTTGCCTAGTTTTACCGAAAAGAATCGATAATCAATTATGCCACCCGATTAATAAGCCCATCCAAATTGGACAGTCTGCAAAGATAATTGGACGAAGTAAACAGGTTGTAACTAACACATTTATCTCACGTTGACATGGACGACAAGCTCCCGGTTCTGGTTTTCTGTTAGGAATATCATTGATTCAGTGGGACACCTTGATAAAAGGGAAAAAGGCGACCCCGTGTTTTGCACGTTAAAATTTGATTAACCAACTGCCTAAGCACCATAGCAAGATGTTTCTTGTGAAAATAAATTAGGGATGCATTTCACACTTCAAGGGTGTAAAATGTACGAAGTAGAACTAATACCCGATGTCAACGAATTATACTGCCTGAAGAAAACGATACTACTTCAGTTTCCACGAAAAAATGAACCACAGGTTATGTGTATAGCTGTCATGTTGAATTCATTCCCGGAGGGGAATTTTTCGCGATTCCTAGAAGATCAGTGTGCACGGTTCATGATGGGCCTATACAACGCAAAAAATGAGCTTCATGCATGCAAAATTATTGCGGATGACGTTAAATAGCGCTTTCTTGGTCTTACACATCCAAAAATATCAGACAATTTCGTTGTCTATTCAACTGGAGATAGCTGTGTAACGACACAGTCAAAGGAAGAACTATCTAAACAAATCTAATATAACTGTGGCATCGGCTGACAGGACATGATAAGATTAAGTGGTTGTTTACTCTCTGACCAAAAACGCTAGAAGGTAGAATAAACAACTGAATATCAACGCGACTTTAGGGCATCTCACTCTCGCTTATTTCTTCATACCCGCTCGGTTATCCACTCGTTCCCTTTCTGTTTCTCCCTCTCTCATGCACACACAGAGGCAAACACCTTTGTTCTATTCCGCACGGTTTGAGAAAAACCTGTCCTCTTATTCGCCCTCTAGTCTTTTCACTTCGGTGAGCCAGAAAACGAGCGTGCGAACGAGCGACCGAGTGGGTGAGAGACGGAGAAAAAAACAATCACCGGGCCGATTCTGTCAAGAAGATAGTGTAAACCGGCGAATCGAATGTTTATTGCCCAGTTTATCCTGGCCGTGCTGCTAGTCTCTGCACTAGTATAAGACATGCGGAAAAGGCAGGTAGATCGTTCTGAATGGTTTGTCGGGCAGCAGTACCCAAAAGGAAAATTCCGCCTGTGTATAAATGTGTGTGTGATACGTCCGAACCTGATATTGTTATCACTGTTTGTGTTATAAATGCGTGCATGTTTGTGTCCAATGGGGTCGGCCCCAAATGCAAGCAAACAATCAACCCAGTGGGAAAATATGATAACACGTGATTCGACAGAAGCCAGCCGAAATGGCACGAATGACCGAAGGCTAGAGGTAAGGAAAAAAAAAAGAAAAACTGACGGCACCGTGTCGCAGGCTTCACGTTATTCGGGAAAGATGGACAATTACACCGTAAATTGCATCGAATAAAAAGGCTGTGAGGGATCGGTCGTTGGTGGGACTCTGCGAATGAGGAAATGATTTTGGTGTCGCACTCCTTTGGGCCAATTTTTTCATCAAAATGTTATTTCGTTTATTTACAGGAGAGTTTCATTCCGAGAATAATGTGTTCCGTCGAATCACAGAGGGAATTCTGCCTTTCCATTTCACTAGATGCAAAAATATGAGTGCAAGCTAAAAATGTACTATACCACCTGAAAGGTTGTTTCTATCAACAGCAAAATACGACTGGGATAAGCTGTCGATTAAGGATGAATAGAAAAAGATGCAAACGTAGATCACTTTATCGCGATTCTAGAGAGGAGGTCTTGGAGAGTGAACCATCTCAGGGAGAATGACCAATGCGTTCGTTGTATTGGTTGTCATTCGGAGACGCTTGCAAAGCAAGAATACCAAATCGCACAAAGTGCAACGAATAAATCAATGGTCTCGAATGTTGCATAATAATAAACCTGAATACTGATTATTCGCGTGAAATGACGAATGGGATTGTATCTTTGTTTTATTGTGCAACTGCGCTTCTGAAATCCCGCATTACTACTCACTGGTAGAAATAAGAGATTGTCCGCAAGATTAGCTGATTTGGTTTCGGAGTTGGCCGGAAGTCTTCCGGATGAGGAAACATAGATAGTTGCTTTTAAGTTCTTCTTAGTGCGTGCTGTGAGATTTCCCCAAAACGTGTACTTTAAATCTGATCTTATGATTGGAGTTTACTGCCGCTCATGCAGACACTCGACTGGGACTCCCGTAGTGAAAGGGTAAATATTTATATACCCATTGTTCAACGCCAAATGTCATGCCGACCAATAACTCCACCTCCGTTAGGGATGCACTTTTTTTTAGGATTATACGCTGCGGTGGATTCGAAATTAGCCGTAAATGTACTATCAAACAGCTTTGAGTTTCATACCGCTTAGAACAATTCTAGAAAAAATATTCATTGGTATTTTACAGTCCTATTTACCATAAAAATGTTCCATCGAGGAAAGCCGAAGTGCTCCTCGGTTTAGTAACACTTACGCAAGCTCACATAAGTAGCTTATATGAACGGAGAAAACAATGAACAAGGGGGAAAATAGTTTAAACAACCAAAGAATTTAGCTTTGCAAACGTCCCAGAATTCATTGGGACCAAAAGTAAAGCACAACTGGGAGATTCTGAACGCGTCACTATACTTACGAATGGTCAGCCACCGATATTAAACCAAACAAAATCTTAACCTTCACTCGATGTCGTGAAAAGAAAAGGCACACGAAGAACTGCACCACAGGAAAGCAGAGCCCAAAATAGCGCGCACCACAACCTAGGGAAAGCACTATATTTTCAGACGAGTGCGAAAGGCCCAGGCGCAAGGCCGCCTAAAATGTAATGTTGCTTTCCAAACCAGATATAGCACGATCTTAAAATCCATTAAACAATTCACTAATGAAATCTGCAATTCATTTTTCGCCAAGAAACACCAACAAGCATATCAAACATTCAAAAAACCAATACGAGAATGAACCGTCAAATAAAAAGGCTTGTACATCCGATGATATCAAGTGCATGCGAAAAATGCATGCCGAAAGATGCAGTGCAAAAGCATTAAACCTCAAAAGGTAACTAGGCAAATTCCTACGGTAACTGCCACTCAAACATTCCCCTGTCACAAAAATACTTACGTAATTGTTTAATCAGTTCTCCGACTGAAATGACATCCCCGTTTGTTAGAAAGCGCCCTCGGTTACACTTGTCCATCACGGATTGCCGGAATTCACTCGCATTTGAAATTTCACAACTGAAAGAAATCCAACGATTTAACTATCCACAATCTGTCTCAACTCCCTTAACGTCCTCAGTCTTCCACACCGGATGCAGCTCATTACTCTACTCCGATCAATTCCTTATCTTCACATAATAAAAAATCAAAGCGCTTCCGAAGTTGCATCGTCCCAATACATTCGACAATACTGAGAGACGGAAATTCTTTAAAATCATTTCAACAAGCAGGATTCCATCAGGTAATTTTTCAAATCGTTATCGATTCATTAAATACTAAAGCAAAATACCTTCGCTTTCTGTTCCGATCAAAGTCCTCCCAGAGTGCAACTCACCCATCATTTCAGTCTAGATATACACTCACTCCGTCTCGGCTAACGATACTGCGTATACCGCAAACTATATTGACCTCCATGTGGTACATTCACGTACGTCCCCAATGCAGTTTAGACATTTTCATCCTGTCGGCTTATCATAAGCCTACACCGTCTATTAGTCGATCTCCGGAAATGCATAAATGAAATCTTTTCTCTCATCCAATGTGTCAAATACGCATTCACTATTGTCTAATATGCTGAAATCAACCTGGAAAACATTGCAGTCGGACGGCGACCATCTACTGACTATCTAACAATTACAACAAGTCGCAATCTCTGCTTAACATCACTAAAGTGGAAAGATTGTCACCCTACGTAACACCACTTAAGATACTGTTCTCAACTTTGAATTCACGCGGAGTAACTGCTTTTACTTATGTATCACCATATTGGTCGTGATTCTCTCTCTCACTCACCATCTCCACCGGTCTGTTGAATAGATGTCCAATCAAAAATAAGAGTGTCACTCAGACAATTATGCTGTGCAAGTTGATTAACAATGAAAACTCGGCAGCCACGAAGCGTACGAAAATTTATCGAGCTGAATTCTCAATGACCCACACAACCTGATTTGTAAGAGCTCTTCTTCATTTTATTTCCTTTTCATGCACATGCAACACGTAGGAGTAACTCATGCATGCAAATGTGCCCATCNGTGCTCAGTTGTTCCGTATGTGGTCGGCTGCCCATGCAACTCAACCAACAATCTTAGTTAATTCAATCTGTATTTAACCATTTAAGTGCTTGCTGAATCACAGCAATTACTCATATTTGGACTCAGATCTTCTCCAGAGGTGCTCACTACCGATTCACTTTGTGTGCTTCTATCGTTGAATATTCAACCAAGTTGGTACGTGAAGCGTGCACTGGACTTGGTCTAAGTAATACTTGTGGTCTCTGACTACGGTTAATAACAACGTATTCAAAATATATTCTCTTCGTCCTAGTAAGATTCCTAATATATTGGGAGCTCTTTAATTCTTTTACTCGTCACCCCAGTATGAAGCATAATTCGGACTAGGACAAAGTGTCGTTTTGCAGAAGAAATCGATATCTGACATCTTGAAGGAGATCAACAGCAATGGGGATCCGGTCACTGTGCATCAAACTACATGCGATTCAGACTAAGGAAAATTGTGAATCTCCATACGACTTGCGAATGGACTAAATCTATGGTGGAAGAAAAATCGATCAGGCCCTAATACGGAGATTGAAATCCTAAATCACGGACAAACTGTTCCGTTTTTAGCTAACTATTTTACAGTTTTCTTCTTCAAGCGAAACAGAATAGCTGAAAGCAGGGACTTTCTGGTTCACGTCCTGATTCCGCACAGGTCTATTTAGTGGTTTAAAGTCGAACCCGACACAAGTTGACGACATTCATGGTACGGAAGAGGGTCATTACAATAACCAGTAATTAGGGTATCCTATGGAAATGTAATATGAATGCATACATTTGTATATATATATATATTATTTATATGTATTTTTGTGTTAATAGAAGGCAGCCTCTTTATCAGTCATTCTATTCCTTTCCAGGTTCGCTTCCTGACGTTTAGGGAGAGCGATTGTTTTGGACGTTGGATACCCCACGGCTCGTATGATTCAATACTTTAGAAATTTGTCGTCATGGCTCGTAAACTGGAAATGGTATAGAGTTAGGTTAAGACCCACTAGATCAGAGGCAATTACAAGGGCAACAACTGTGAATCTCAGTCCATCACCAAATTAGTGGAATAAAGAAACACTTTATTTCAGGTCACTGAAAACGTCAGACTCGTTAAGTGACCGACGAAAAAACATCAAACAACAATCGACCGGTGCTGACTGAAATTCTAGTTTCCAGTTGGCACTTCGTTAGCAGATGAATAGCCAATATAGTTGGTGGTGTAGGTTTACCAAGTTTCTTGCTAAAAATATGGCGCCATGTGATATTAATTGTTGACGGAAATAATGATTTCATTATGAAATGTTTAATTGTTTTATTTGTTATTTAGGTTACAGTTGCGAATGCCAGATCTTGTTCTGAATTTCACAATATATTTTCAGTTATAACGAACGAATATTGGCTGTCACGAGCTGCTAGATTCAACTTGTGAAGAATCATTCAGGACCAAGCAAATATCTATTGTTACACGAAAGACATTTAATTTCAATCGCCTTTTCTAACAGATCAGTCGCAAAAATGGTCAAACCGAGGTGGCAAGAAAAAGACACACTCGAATTATGCGATAAACATTAAAAAACTAGATTTCGTTTGCCGTATACAAAAGTGTTTAATATTAGACGTGACTAGATAGTAACCCGTAGACGGCTCGAAGCCGTGCCAGATAATCCAGCAGACGGGATGTTTGGCGCGCAATTATTTGGTCCGCGATTTCCATCTCAGTTTGTCTGCAATCGTTACAAACCGCGAACCGATACTTCTCCGAACGTCTGATGAAGCAGCTACGCGGTACTACGGTAGTTTTTATTGGCTACCTGATTCAACTAAAATTCCCAATAGATTTGTCACTGCGAAATAATTCTAAATCAATAATTCCATTCCACAAACGAACATTGATCTTATTTAAATGTTACTTGCTATCCCTATGCTCGGTTCAATAAAATAATGAAAATTTATTTCTCACAAGTGAATTTGGAATGCTTTCACAGATAGATATTTCCTTATCAAACGTCATGGCGAAAGTGAGAGATGGTCGAAATACGCGAAAATTTGCTTTGTCCGAGTTCGCCGTCGAGAGTATGTCGTAGGAAGTTGGCTGCAAACGTTACTTTCATTCCAGTCCTTGGGCATCTGGTCAATGTGGGTTTTTTCTCACTCAAAATTCATTCACAGTGATCTGAAAAACAAAAAGAAATCGAGTTGAAGTGATCAGGAATGTTATATTTCATGTTGGTGTTTTGATGACAACTGAAGCTTATAATTCCTAACTGTGTAAACACAAACGATTGACAATTGTGATTTCATCAGTATTTTGATCCATTCAATTCTCAGTCAGTGTAACTCGATAAAACTGATTACAGTGAAGAAAATTAATTACCGGCTAACCAATTGGGCGACCATCGTAGTTTTTTGCTTGGCTCATCAATCATTTTATAAACATGTTAATAATTGATTCTCGGAGGATGAAATTGCTTTCTATCAACTCAATCTGGTGTTTCTTCAGAAACCACTATTCCGCCTTCACTTCTTACACTTTTTCCGTGGCTGTCTTTGTAGTGCACTTGGTCGTGTGATTCATCAGGCAGACTGTGTTCCAATACGCCTTTCCTTTTGCACCGAGGCTACCCGAAGGAGTTTATCCATAAATCCCGAACGTGTGTAAAAATTTCCAAAACGTTTTAATCATGCTATGGGTCATTTAAATGTTCCGATTCTGCCCGATTCTTGTCTCTTCCTTCTTTCCCAACAACCCTAGTGTGCTTTGCAGCGATATTCTAGTCATAACCGAGTTTATTGAAGCACTTCTCGGCGTCAGTGCGCTTCACTGTCCCATGTCCAAATTGTCAAGACACTCTTTTTAAAACAGTATTTCTAATGCATTATCCTAGCAAAGTTGAATCAACTTTTGACTTCTTTTTTCGAAACGTCCTAGCAGCATCTCCACATTAATTGCATGTAGTCTTTTTGCACAGTTACAGAAATATTTTCAGCTGTTACCTTCAAAGGGCCATTGTGAGTTGTCATATTTCTTTCGACCACATGACATCTTATGTTTTACACCAAACGCTGTGAGAAGTACGGGACAAAGATCTTTCTCCATATCACTTTCACGGTCACCTTTCTAAATTGCGCCGAGACTCTGGAACTACTCCAGTTTTTTGCATATTTTTCCCAGGCATTACCCCATACAGGAGCTGCACTGCATTCTAACTAGTATATGAACGAGTGGGCCTGAATCCGTTCATTGCCGAGCTACGTGTCACCGTTTTCTGACTCTCACATCCTATTATTCCGGTCCAGTTTTTTATTCCGGAAAAAGAACAACAGCTTTTTTCATTGCCGGAGAATAAGCTTAGTGCTCGCAGGTTCCTCAAAATCTGGAAATTTGCAGTAAAATACAAAACCGATTCCCTGCAATCTGTCGGGAAACTGTTATCACTACACCGGTTCATTTTTTTGATTTGATGACCAAATTATACTGCGCACGTCCTAAAGAAATTGATAGGAAAATTTGCCAGTAATTGATCTGAGAAAATAAAATTTGCCGCGAGATTATATTTGTTCACTGGTTATTTCCTAGCCGAAATTCTTCAAGAACTCCACGTATAATCGCGTGAATGCAACTCTAGCAAAACCTGACCGTGAAAAATGGTCTCTAAAAACTTAAAAAAGAGTAACTGGTCAGCACAAATGCACCGAAATTAAAAAGGTTAATCGCATTGATTAATTTATTCTGCTCCGTGGAAAAGCTGCGTCCAGACCGCTTGGAGAATTAATCAGATGCTGAAAAAAGAATAATCTTTCAGACAATTCAATAAAGGCGTTCATTACAGCTACTGAAGACCTACAGCAGATTCCATTGGTCAAGCGTTTGACATTTCGGAACGCAAAAATATTTACGTAGAGCAAAGTCAAGTCTCGAGATTGGCTGAGTAAGAACTTGGGTGCACTTAATTACCGGAAAACCTAAATTAAACTAACTTGTGCGTGAGCACGCTGTCTTGGCCCACCAAGGTCCATCTTATGCAAGTGCCGGAGAACCTGCGTTAAGAAGTGGAAGGTAAAACATTATCCGAGCACTCTATCTTTTAATAGGCTTAAGATTTCCAAGGGGTTATACTTAGTTCGAAAATAATTAGGGTTTGTCCGACCATGCAGAAATAAGGCCGCAAATTTTCGGGATACCACATCAGCAGACATACACTGAACCGATTTTTCCTTGATCTTTGAAATAATGCAAAACCGTTACGCAATCAATATGACGTCTAACGGATGTCGACCACTTCAAACAGGATGGATTGTAAGTATCCTAATAGAATAGCGACAGCGTTCTCTAAATGCGTCACATCATCAATCTATTCTCCTATTTAATCATAAGTACAGAACTTCCCTCAATGACTGGTTCAAATCGTGCTTCTTCATTTTTGGAGTACCTATCATACAAGAGTTTCACATAACCGTTCGACGGCTTGGCTCTTGCACGTCACTGTCAAACATGACAGGCAATCGATGGACCCTTCACTGCTACATTATACTATTTTGTCTGTTAGAGGAAATCCCTATTTTTCAGTCAGATCACTTGAGCTCCGTGCCTGTTGGTAGAGTACAGCAATTGGCATGACTTTATTCTCCATTACGTTGCTTATTCTGAGGTCATTCAGTTGGAACTGGTACAGAATCTCAAAACACGTTATAGCGTGCATTTTTCGGATCGCTTAAATATGATGTATGCAGCACGTCCGAAAACTTGTGACGTCAAGGTCAAGAGCTATGTACTTTCTTTTCGGTCCTTCAATCGAGTATGGCAAACAAGTATAGAAAATGAATTTTGCGAACTCGGGAAAGCCAATCAAGTTTAGAAATGGCTGACGGAACAAACAACATTTGAACACTATAAGCTTAATAGGTGAGCTTGAATTCATTCTGGTGCATAGGGTTCAACTGATAACTCCACTCTAGCGATATTTGTGAAGAATCAGAGGTTCCCTCGCTGTTTCTCCTTTTCGTGCTCGTTTCTCAACTATGTCGCATCGTTTGTGATTCAGATATTGTAATTTTTATTGTTGCACGTTAGTTCTCACTCTGGCTTAAACTGTCCTACTTTGCCTAGCGTCGTTCTCATCAAAATAAATGGGGCTTAGAACTAAGTTAGCCTAGAGGGCCGCTTATCAATAGGCCACTTATTTTTGGAGTTGAATCTACGCGGCTGAATTCGCACTGAACAGGACGAGGTAAGCCAAATAAATCCCGAACAAGATTATAACCTCGTTGGAGTTGAATATGCAAGCCTATGCACAAAAGTAGGCTTTTTAACAGGCTTAACCGTAGGGCTGAGTTGGTAATTGGAAATCTAGTCTTAGCATTTATGACCGCGTTGATGAGCCACATCATAACCGGAATGATAGTATCTGCGCAAGAGTTGACTACAGATATGCCCACTGGAGAGCAGGTCTGCGCATCCGAATAGTGACTCACGTGCTTCACAAATCTTGATTGGTATCATATATTACTTACCAATTGATTGGCATCAGGGCGAACTGCCGAGCCATATGTAAACTTTACACTAAAAGAAGAAAACCTTATTAATAAAGATGGCCGGTAAGGTGTGGAGTTACTAACTTCACAGCTGCAACCATTTTCGTTAAAAATCGCAGGGAAGGGACAGGCAAAGTCATTTTTGAAAATCACAAGTTTGCTTCCAGGAGCAAACACCACAACTGGCCTGCATCTCGTAATACCGCACACGGCAGCCAACAACAAAAAAGATTGACCAACACTCCCACTTTCTTGGGTGCACGAATCTAACATGAATTTATGACAGACACATTTCATTGCTCGAATGATATTATCCGATTTGCATTTTATCGACTTTGGATAGTATTCTACTAAAACTACAGAGTTTTCTCAAATTTTCCGATTTGATAAATCCAACGTGTTCACATGTCCGACAAAGAACCGTAGGACGACAAATCCCAAAATATCTTTTTCTACGACAATGAGTTTGTGCGCTAACTTTAATTTTTCATCTATATTGTCCCAGCAGGGTTCGAATACCGCCGAGGTCAAAGACCTTTCACTTTCGACTCATGTCTGGTGCGGTAAATTATCAGGTTGTTCCACATAGCTTTAGAGAGGAATCAAAACATGATAATATTGAGCTTATGCTCAGTCATTGAAGCTCCACCGTTCGTTTTCCATCCGATCTGTGATTCGCGTTGCTTTAAATAAACGACTGCATTGTACATTTACTAAAAAATGAGTTACTCGGGGCTGTTGGACGAAAAAGTTGTTGTTCGGTAAGATTTATCCGGTTTTCTAAAAATGCATAGGACAATATGTGTTGAATGCTTAAATACTTTCCTCATGTGAACCAAATTGCCTCATTGTATTTGGATGCAGATAAGCCAGCTTTGCGCCAGTTCTCACCGGTTTCGCAAACATCTCAGGTTTTCTCCGTTTATACTTTGTCCCCTATTGATTTCCTAAGTGCCAGTTTTTTAATGTGAGGTTTCCAACCCCGATTTCTTACCAGCTATGGGGTATCCAACGTCCAAAACAATCGCTCTCCCTAAACGTCAGGAAGCGAACCTGGAAAGGAATAGAATGACTGATAAAGAGGCTGCCTTCTATTAACACAAAAATACATATAAATAATATATATATATATACAAATGTATGCATTCATATTACATTTCCATAGGATACCCTAATTACTGGTTATTGTAATGACCCTCTTCCGTACCATGAATGTCGTCAACTTGTACGCTTGTGTCGGGATCGACTTATATAAAACCACCACACAACATAGACCAATGCCTCGAAATCAGGACGTGAAACCAGAAAGTCCCGCTTTCAGCATATTCTGCATTTACAGGCTGAAGACCGAAAACCTGTAAAAAAATACGTTAGTCTAAAAACCGAACAGTTTGTCCGTGAATTAGGATTTCAATCTCACCGTATAGTGCCTGATCGATTTGCTCCACCATAAGATTAGTCCATTCGCAATCGTAAGTAGATTCACAATTTCCTTAGTCTGAATCGCAATGTAGTTTGATGCACAGTGACCGGATCCCCATTGCGTTGATCTCCTCAAGATGTCAATATCGATTCATTCCTGCAAAACGACACTTGGTCCTAGTCCGCAATTATGCTTCATACTGGGAGTGACGAGTAAACAGAATAAGAAGCTCCCAATAATTAGTAATCTTACTAGGACGACCAGAGAATAGTTTTGAATACGTTGTTATAACCGTAGTCAGAGACACAAGTATATTACTTTAGAAAAAACAAA
>LUCM01011654.1:16092-35552 GCA_008360955.1 Fasciolopsis buskii | reverse complement strand
GATGGGCACATTTGCATGCATGAGTTACTCCTACGTGTTGCATGTGCATGAAAAGGAAATAAAATGAAGAAGAGCTCTTACAAATCAGGTTGTGTGGGTCATTGAGAATTCAGCTCGATAAATTTTCGTACGCTTCGTGGCTGCCGAGTTTTCATTGTTAATCAACTTGCACAGCATAATTGTCTGAGTGACACTCTTATTTTTGATTGGACATCTATTCAACAGACCGGTGGAGATGGTGAGTGAGAGAGAGAATCACGACCAATATGGTGATACATAAGTAAAAGCAGTTACTCCGCGTGAATTCAAAGTTGAGAACAGTATCTTAAGTGGTGTTACGTAGGGTGACAATCTTTCCACTTTAGTGATGTTAAGCAGAGATTGCGACTTGTTGTAATTGTTAGATAGTCAGTAGATGGTCGCCGTCCGACTGCAATGTTTTCCAGGTTGATTTCAGCATATTAGACAATAGTGAATGCGTATTTGACACATTGGATGAGAGAAAAGATTTCATTTATGCATTTCCGGAGATCGACTAATAGACGGTGTAGGCTTATGATAAGCCGACAGGATGAAAATGTCTAAACTGCATTGGGGACGTACGTGAATGTACCACATGGAGGTCAATATAGTTTGCGGTATACGCAGTATCGTTAGCCGAGACGGAGTGAGTGTATATCTAGACTGAAATGATGGGTGAGTTGCACTCTGGGAGGACTTTGATCGGAACAGAAAGCGAAGGTATTTTGCTTTAGTATTTAATGAATCGATAACGATTTGAAAAATTACCTGATGGAATCCTGCTTGTTGAAATGATTTTAAAGAATTTCCGTCTCTCAGTATTGTCGAATGTATTGGGACGATGCAACTTCGGAAGCGCTTTGATTTTTTATTATGTGAAGATAAGGAATTGATCGGAGTAGAGTAATGAGCTGCATCCGGTGTGGAAGACTGAGGACGTTAAGGGAGTTGAGACAGATTGTGGATAGTTAAATCGTTGGATTTCTTTCAGTTGTGAAATTTCAAATGCGAGTGAATTCCGGCAATCCGTGATGGACAAGTGTAACCGAGGGCGCTTTCTAACAAACGGGGATGTCATTTCAGTCGGAGAACTGATTAAACAATTACGTAAGTATTTTTGTGACAGGGGAATGTTTGAGTGGCAGTTACCGTAGGGATCTGCCTAGTTACCTTTTATCCTCTTATGCTCCATGCAAGCATTTTTTTGTTAGCAATATTTCACATTACTTCCGGAAAGTCATCGTTTACCGTAAGTTGCATCAGGTGAAGATGTATTTCTGCCGAATAAACGGTTGTGTTTTCTGTACTTCTTTCAATTAACGTTTTGTCAGTCTTATCAATCAAACCAATATTATTTTTCCTGATTATCATTTAAAAATCACCCGTATTTTTTCGGACAAACGTGTGGTGCGGTTTACATTACTTTTGTCAATCCTGCATCAATCTTCATTTTACTCTGAATATATGTTTGTTCTCTGTTTACATCATGATTTCTCTTTTAATGGAAGATGGAAAAATATCAGGGAAAATTGATAATGGATTTTGGCTATTACTGTAATCGATATGTTCGTCTAGCGTGACTTGTCATCAAATAATGATATTTTGGTAGGGCTCGATTTATTTTATTCAGTGACGTTGGACGATAAAACTGACGAAATTTGTATCACTCTTTGAATTCATAATTTTTGTAGTGAACTTGATCAACTTTGGTGTCAGTGTGAGGCCATAGGTTTGCGCGGTTTTAAACAGCACTTTTAGATTCATGAGTCGTGTACGACGTTAAAATGTTATTCACTGAACTCTGTGATACGCAATATGTGCCTAGTTACTTTGGTATGTTGAGGTTTCAATTGCATAGCATTCTAGAATATTTGTCTAAATTCGATTGTCATTCACAACAAACTGAATACATGCAAGTAGACTGCTAGTAAAAACCATCTTTGGAATTATGTGTCAAATTACCGATCGACTTATAAACAAGAACATCTGACTACGTGTACACTTTCACTCTACCCTGCATGAGGTGGGGCTTAACTAATTATTTCGGGTTATGTATTCATAAATAAATTGACGTATTTCGTCCATAGGAATTTCATGAACACAGCAAAAGCACCGAAGTCTCATGGGAGCGACATATTTTAATGTTACATAGGTTGTTGCATCAATACTCTTTGGTAATGTGATCGGTCCAATTTGCCTATCCATACGAAAGCCGTCGTGGTGCACTTGTACAATGACATTTGCTGTTTTCTGTTTGCGCATGAAATCGTTGTAATCTTATCATTGCAGGGATTTTTCGTAATGAATTAACTAATTTCTTCCATATAAAAATAAAATTTCCGTTTCACATGTTTATTTCGCAGCTAGTTTTGTCTAAATTATTGCGTCGGTGCTGAACTCTTGATTTCATGTCGCCAAACGATAAACATTCTTTTTGACCTTGTTCATTCGGGAACAGATAATCAGATAACCCAGCCGCTTGTTTAATGAAATGACCCTTTTATGGTCTAATGTCTCAATAACCTTCAGTTACAAAAAAAGGATTTTGTTGACTCTGCTAATGGAATTTGTTTGTTCCCTTTGCCAAATATGAACAACCTGAATGCATTCTAATATCTACTTACACCCTTTCAAATACGCTTTCATTCGTACACATACACATACACACACGCGTGCATACATACCCCAAAACGTATGCTGACGAAACAAGCCTAAACTTACATGCAGTCACCTTCCTGTTTCGCGTATAAGTGGCCTGGATCAGGTGGCATTTGAACTTTCTCGAGAAGGCATGACCCGACAAGTTACGGGTGTCAAAGTGTTCAGGTTTGCATTTCTTTGTTTACGTTCGAAATGATAGCAGATTACAACTCGTTTATAAACTTTTGGATTTTCGAGCAAAAATTAGTGGAAGGTTGGCAACGCGAGTTGTCGATTTATTTTCGGTTATTTAATGGGCGGGGCAATACGACTTTATTTCTCAGTGGTGACTCAATAAGCTTCGAATTAGGCACCAGTATGACATTTTTTTATTGCCTAGTGAATATAGGATGCTCAGTAAAATTAAAGAAAATCTACGACTGTGCACCAACTATGTGCTTGCACATTAGACCACTTAAGCTACTTTGAACTGGAGAACCCTGGGGGAATTACACAGCTCTTTACTGATCAGGGTTGAGTCATCGAAAGTTCTGAACTCTCTCCTAAGTATGCAGACATTCCTAATGAGAAATGATCCAGCGCGCAGTTTATTAACACTCAAACCAACATTTAAAACCGCGGAACCCGAATTAAGTTTTTTTTCGCGGACTTAGTTAGGAATCATCGACGGTGTATTTCCACCTTCCCCTAACCGAGGTGAAAAACCGGATCGAAAGGTTTTCAGACGAGGATCATAACCACATATCTATCTGTATTGACTGTCATCGGTTGAACTCCTACAAGGATGACTTGAGTGTACAGTGTATCGGGATACATTAGTTCAGTTATCACGATATTTTCGCCTTCTTATATCGGTCATCAATTCACGACGTTCTGTGTCGTACAGACTAAGTAAGAAACCTATGAAGACTAGGTGGAAAGGACGGTTATAAGTGATAATCGTGCAACAGGAAAGCGTTTCGAGTGCAGCTGTCACTAACTGCGTCAAGTAGCCATTATTGTCTCACATGAAAAGCCTAACGGCAAACAAATGTATCACGTTCTGATTTGGAGGGCTAACTTCTCGTTTTAACAGGTCTCAGCAGATGTAAAAACGTGTTTTCTATCTATCATCTGGTAAGAGGGATCTTGGTACTCAGGATGACCTTTAGTGACAGTATCGCTTGTACTCCAAAGATAGGACTGGAAAAAATTACGTGACTCGAGGTATTTTATCTTTCAGTTCCTTTTTATTACCAATAAAAAACGTGCAAAACTTTAGACCAGAAGGGCCGAACTGCCCAATAACGGGAAAATTCGAATCCAGGATACTCACGTTGGAACGCCGAGATATTGGTGGACAGGCCAACTCCGGTCAGCACACTGGACTTTCATGATCAGTGGCACACAAAAATGTGTAAATAGTGAGGATAAAAAAATGTAGACAGAAAACTGACTTTAAAATTAGGGCTGGGATGTGAATTTTGAGAAGAGGTGTTATTGTGGGGATAACTTTATGGTCACGACAATAAAAAAATCTTACACAAGTCTGAATTCAATAACCACAAGATCACAACATGGCCGTTATCGCAAACCAACGGTGCGTGACTTTTGTCGTGTCTTTCACGGGGAATATCTATCATCCACCAGAAGTTACCTGTCTAGGAAGAAAGGATAAACCACGGAAATTGATTCATGATCGCGTTTTTTCTCAGAGCCTCGAAATTTTTCAACGTGTCCTGTTCCAACGCTTACCTTGCACGCTGATCTACACTAAATCCGGGGAAGGATCAATGCTTCGGAATGCTTCGGCATTCGCATTCGGCAAACAGAATGTGGCCAAATAGAATTCATCTTCCGAACTATTTTTTCCACACTGTTTCGCGCAATTTCACGGTACTAGGTTCATCGGAGTGATGAGCAGAAAATATTTAGTTAGACGGTGAAACAGACTTAGTACTTTGGTCAGCAAAATCGGTCCCTTGGAGACTAATTCATTTGTCAGTAAATCGAAGCTATAAAATCCATAAATATTAAGCGAAGTATTATTACAACCACTTTTCAAGCTTTTACATTTCTTACATTATAGTATAACAAAATTTGTTTTAGTTATCATGGATCAAAGTGTGAGTTTCTCTCGAATGAAAAATAGGTAAAGTAAGGCCATGAAAAGTTCTTGACTATGAAATGAAGACCCTTAATCAGACTGAGAATAAGATTTTAAATTGCATTTTTTAAGAAATCCACTCGATTGATAAGCTTAGAATAGAAGATAAAATGCTCGAATAAACTGAACAGTATGGATGAACTCTTCACAGAGCGTTACAAAAACGGATATTGTCGGGAGATTTCTTCAAGTTAGGTTGATTTTATGCAAAAAGCAATGCACAGGGAAATATCTACAGGACGATAGGGGCTTCAAGTGGATGCCGGTGCACGGTGTCTTAGGGAATTAACAGATGAAACAGCCGAGTATCCATACTATTCTCTCAGGATTTAGCACCTTAAAATCCTTGAGAGATTCGAGTGATCTGGGTGGCAAGTCACCGCCCAATTGTATCGGGGTTAAAACCAGATCAAGAGTGTTGAAGAGCCAGCCCCGGAATAAGGGGTTGCCAAATTGATGCATGCTTAACACAAACGAATGGGATTTATGGGTGTTTCCACGAGCTTTCCAGAAGAGACCTTCCTAAGTAGAATAACTGGACAGATTTCTGTGTCTACTTATGATGCCGAGTAGGTTTTTATGAAGCATATATAGCCAAACGGCCTAACAAAGTTAGATCATTCGGAAATTTTGAATGTGTTTGGTAATTCGTTCCTTTGTCTCCAAAATAGTCAGGCTTCTGGAAAGCAGTTTGTAATATTCAGGTTCTTCTTTCAGTATGTTCAAGCACTGCCAAAGCATCTTGGCAGAATACGATGTCAAGCGTGATGAAATTCGGCTGCTTCAACATAGCAACAAATTCGACCATCCTGTTTTGATATCGTCCACCTTCAAATCAGACAGGCGTATTATGTTCAAAAATCGGTTCAGTCGTTTGAAAATGAAGTCAATCAATTCCGTGGGACTAACAAACAGTTAAATGCTGCACATTTAAGGACAACACTGAAAGAGAATTTTCTCCTACGGGATCATTCACAAACAGTCACCTTTCATTACTCTTACTCGTACCAACAGCATGTAAATGTCAAGTGACAGGCATAAACCAGCCGTGGTTTGCTGCCAATTGAGTAAACATGTCACAGGCGTCAAGTTAAAACCGCGCAGCACGCATTCATCTGGGATTTCTTTAAATGAACACACCATGACTAGTCTACACTTGTCAAAATATCAATCCAGAAGGAAAACATCTGTCTACCAAGGGAGATATCAGCGTACACTCAACTTTATGAAGTTCACAAATGACGCAAATCACAGTTCACTCAGCATATTGAGATTATTAATGAATAGATCGCGTTAAGATCGGTCAGTGTGTGGCTTAGTATATTCAGTTGCAAAATAATTATCAGAAACCACCAGAAGTGCTGCTCGTCTCCGTTCAAAATCCAAAGAAAATTCGAGCCAACCGAAGACGGTATTTGCGACACATTAGGATATCGAGGCATTCCGTAATCAGAAAGGGGTAAGAAAATGGCGGATTTGGCAAACGTTGTAATAAATGCATTCTCCAGATTATTTGTGTGTAAACATGAGGAAAAAGGAGCTATGCTGAGTGGAAATAGTCTATCATATTTGGGTTCAACAGGGGGAATGCCATGCAACTCCCTCATCGGTTACTTACTTTCTGTATGGCCCAGGGTTCATAAAAATACTTTACTCAGCCTGTGTCTTCCTCTGCCGATAGAGCAACAGGCCCAGTATGCTTCTTTTGTAGAATCACCACGAACAGACTTTGGGTGTTTTAAGAGTCGGTTGCAAAGTCTGCATTTTTGGTTTTATTTGAATTCTTGTATAGTTCCTTTGCTTTCTGTTTGCAATTCGGTGATTTTGCTTTCAGCTTAAAGTTTGTCAAAACCCATAGAACACTTACCATGCCATTTTTCACTGTCTTAATTTGATCAGAAAGTGCCTTTTCACGAATCGCCATCGTTGTTGCTGCTTTTATCAAGATCTTGCCAAAAAGCGCAAATTAGAACTTTTGGGACTGGAAAAACAAGAAGTAACAATTAGTACAAAAAACAGCTATTTCTCGAACGTCAGTGCTTCATGACAGCAATTGAAAACAACAGTTTCTAGTTGGTTTTGTACCCAACAGTCAACCTGGTAGACCGCGATAACACAAATCAGGTAACACGACATCCTAGGCTGTCAACTTAGCTGGCGATGAGCTATTTACTTTCACGCCACCAAGGCAGTTTTGAGCCCACAATGTCGAACCCCTTTCTTATTTGATAAGCAAAGCTGAAGGACAAAGTTCCTTTTGATGCGTTGCGCTGTATTCGGTGGCATAACGCGAACACACGATACACCCGTTATGGTTCATTTAGGAATTGAGCGTTCTAGGTCTATAAAACACTGGGGCTGGGAATTCATAAGTGTTTTTTTGGGGATAGAATAGATGCCTGAATTTTGATATAAATTTCACTTAGGAAAATTGTTTCTGACATTCACGTGCATTCCTGAACCACTGAATTATTTTGTTCTATGCTTCAAACATTTCTCCTAAAGAGTTATTCAGAAGAATTAAGTTACTATTGTAGATTTTCAAATGAATGACTAAGCAGTGACTGTGAATTGTTTTGTGTTAATGTAGTGGGAATAGGAAACCCTAATTACTTTACAGAATTGGCTACAACGTTCAGGCTGGAAATTTGTTAGAATTACAGTCTTCTGGGAGAATTGTATCTGCTTTCTTAAAATGCCGTGAAGCTTATGTGTTGAATTAAACCACTTTCTGAAATTGTTTATTATATACTGTAATAAAATGCAAATGTCCTTGACATTGCATTTTGGTAACCTGAATTAAAAATGTTTAACAAAATTTAAAATTCATCTGAACCGAATGCATTTCGGATTGTATAAAAAAAACAGTGCACCCTGTTGGCTCAATACAAATAATCTCGATCTCACTGTTTACATTTCACAGAAATTTCAAATAACGGTTACCGATATGGCCCAAAGAGCACACCAGGAATGAAGTTTTTCGGTGACCACTCGTGTAAAAGTTAGAATGTTTTGTGTGCCATCCAATTACAGCGTAAAACGAGAGGTCGGCGAGAAATATTCTGCGGCATATGTCTCAAATTCTAATTCCTCTATAGATCTGTTGAAAATGAAACCAACATGTGCAGAGAAGCCGTAATTAGATAAGTTGCGGAAACCGAGATCTTAATGTCAAAAGACCGACCGGGAAAATTCCCAGCTGACAGCATCAAAACACTTGGCAATAAGTTAAATGATCTGATTAACCAAGCTCTGTTTTCAAACACCATGAATACAAAACACGTATTACCAAAACAAATGCGAAATGGAGTCGTTTGTACAAATGTTTGGACTGAAAACAATCTAGAAAATCTCATTTTGCAGTAGAAAGCTAACATGACGTTTGAGATTAAAATAATTGTGAAACGGTAACGTGAAAGAAACGTTCTACTCCGTGGATTGTGCGAGATTTTTATTTGCTAAGGCCTGTTTGTTGCACCCACAAGTAACGGACTATGTCACATTTGTTCCACCTAAACTGTCAAAGCTCCTGTGATGAGAACAAATAAGGTACTCGAAGTTGTTGCAAGCTGAGAAGAAATTATGCTTAAAGCCCATATGAGCGAGGAATAGTATGAGAGGGAAAAGTGCATCAAACTTTTAGATGAAAGTGGCTACTCGTTGTTCCGTTCTTTTTTATACAAATTTAGGAAATCCCAGTAAATTCTCAAGCTCAATTTTGAACATCATGCCCCGGACCTATGACAGGATAATAAAAGTACGCATTGATACAAATTCCCCTTCGTCGTCATCGTCGCAGTCGTTGTCGTTGTCGTTATTGTCTTTATGATTCGACATCCTCATTATCCTACTCAATAATATACCTGGACTGCTTGATGCAAACCGGCCCATAAATCGTCCTTAAGCGTGATAAGTTCGAGTACGTAATAGAATACTGGGTCCGTGGAATGTGGGGTCTGATGAGATAGGGCGGAAAAAGCAACTCCGACTTTGCAAGCCGACTCAAAATATCATTCACATCAATTCCGAAAAATCCATCCAAGAACAAATGGTATACGTTAAGAATTGAAAACTAAAATTTGACCAAATTCTGTTTTGATTTGGATTATTCTTGAGGAATGAAATCATAAGTTGCAAATGTCGAAAGCTGAGACAGACGTGATTGCCTCACAGAACCACACTATTGAATTTACAGTTAGAAAGGCTTGTACAGGTTCTGTACAGGTTCTATTTCGAACCCCTTCCCCAATACGACAGCAAGCAGAGTACGGACAAAACACGGTTAGTCCACCCTCTTTTACACTGGAAGAGGGGCATGAGAACCGAGTGGAACAAATCCAGTCGTTTGCTCCACAAGTTTCTTCCACCAATTTGTGCAGCTTCTTTGCTAAGTGTATCTTAGGTATTATTTCGAAATACATATTTCAGATGCTGGCGTATGCACCCTGGGAATCAGCAGAGAATCACTGACTTTTTCGATCTTTCAGCTACTGCCGATCAGTCAATAATTCGACTGAAATTGCAGTTCCGTCACCTGACTTACTCTTCTACCCCAAAATGAATGTGGATAAGTGAAACAATGTTTTCATTCATTCGCTGATCTCTAGCAAAAGAAGCATGAGGTTGACGGGAGCGGAGGATAAACAGCGATAGACTAATGGATACAGAGTATGCAAAAAAGACAGGGATATCGAGTGCACGGCCCTAAACGTATGATAAATGTGGCTGTTTAATCTGCCCGATATTTATTAACTTTACAGATTTGACATTCTGTGAGATGGGAATGGCATTACCCGTTGAGGAAGTGCTGTCAGAACTGTTTCGTCGGCAAATCTTACTGCGCAGTTGACTTGAGACCAGCCTGAATTTGGAATTCAGGCCATTTTTATCATCTGACAATCAGATTGAGACTGTACATATCCAAACTGCTTGCTAGTGAAAAGGGCTGTGGATGCACGAAATAGTGAGTGAATTGGTCCGAGGCAAAGCATACCGGTAATCACAGAACAGGACTATATTTGGGCGTATACTTACCCCAGCGGTATTCTTTGCGTTAGATACACTCCATGTGGCATTTATCATTTACCGAAGTTCCTTTGATGAGGTTAGAAAAGAATGGCTTCTCCGGGTGTAAATTCAATAACGGTCCGAGTTTAAAGTTTGTCAGCTGAAATCCGAGGTCGTTAAACTCAAATCAAATAATAATATTTGCAGATTGGTAATGGGATAACAATCTTAATAAAACACTGAAGAATGTGCGCGGAATCCCACTCCAGTCCATAATCATATACTAATTCACTGAAAGTTATTTGCCGGCTTGTTTTGTTTTGCGTCATATTTTCCCTGAAGGACACAAATGATTTTATGGTTACTTGTAATTTTGGTGCATCGTCATGTGATCCCGAAATGGATCCAGCATTCATTCACACTGAATATGCTTCTGGCATGAAACCAACTAAGCAGTGGTCGGTTTTAGGATTACTGAAGAGACGTCTGTTATTTTTCCGAACTGTAAATCTTTCATTGATTCCACCTCCCGTCCACCTTCGTTCGTTACAACTAATCCTAGCCGGAAAAGCTAACTTCCGCAAACACGAACAATCCTTTATTAGTCAGCCTCACATCGGTTTTCTATGATCGTTAATCCCTGATTGACTATCCTGCTGATCAAATTGGCCCATCTTACTTGAATAACTTTATCTTTCGGACTTTCCCGTCCAGCTTACCGACGAACCAGATCACTACAACGTCACCGCAGTTGTGTTGATCTTTGGACAGGGTTCAGAAAAATAGGTTAACAAATACAGGAAAGGCATATATGATGGGCGGCAATGATCACAAAACAGGCTGCAGGAGAATTTCGTATCACCATCTGTTCGTTATTCACTTACATCATGAAATACTGTTTAACTGGTTGGTAGTTAGTCTCTCTAAATAAGCTATCAATGAATTTAATAATGATGATGATAGTAATCATCATCACACTGCTGACCGTAATGGGGGAAAATGGTTCACGCGACTTTACGAGCGAATTGATGAATAGCTTTAATTCGGAAGTGACCGGCGGCAGCATTATCCGAAACCGTGGCTTTCGAGATTGAATTTTTTGCGGTTAGAATTCAGCGAAACAATTTTGTTGTTGTAATTTAGTGTTTGGGATGGCGGTGAAATTATCAGATGCCACTTGAATTTTCCCGTAGACTGTCAGTGTTTTCAAGATGAATTCCTTTCCTAATCTACTTTGCTGTTATTGAGGATCATACCGGCCTTCTCGCGATTAGCTGATCGGTGATGCGACCTGCACCAACGAAAATTAAAGTTCGATGGACATAAACGCATAAGAGATCACTTCACTTTGTACAAGTGCTAACAAAGTAATCAAATTTTCGTCTCATTGTTTTTGGATACCTATTAGAAAGAATACATGGAAAAGGAAAGAGCCAATTTTTCCCGAAAATCACTCAACTGACGAAATTCAACGTCGGTTTTAGACTTGCACACCCATTCGTCAGAACAAAAGACAAATCACGCTGATGAGCGTGTAAATTTGAACATCCCAGAAGTGCTTGGTTTGCCACGGTGTCTACTCCACTAAATTTAGCTGTCGTACAATCTGCAGTGAGGGACAAGCAAAGTTAAGTCGAACCGTCGACTCCTGATTTTCTATTTCCGGCCAATCCTTATAGAATATTGTTACGAGAATTGTCCGTCACACTCCAACCACTATCCGCATGGTAAAGTTGTGGTAGGGGAAAACGGATGTGACGATGGTGAATCACAATGAATCCGGATAAACGATGTCAGTGATCAATGAATATACGGACTGGGCATGTTCTTAACGCTAATCGCAAGTTTCATCGGGGGCACCTCATCCGGTTACTCGCATTGTTGACCACTCTCTTCGTAGTCATGATGATTCATGACACGGACTCAGAATGAGGCGTTGCTTGAATTAGACGTGAATGACTCATCAAGTGACAGGAGTTGACACGATTTCCTGTCTACCGGACTATCGCCTTCCACAGGACATAAAATTACGAGCAAATGATTCCCTGTCCTAGGTCCAACCCAAAATAAAGATTATTTCAGATAACCATTAGTTCACATTCGTTTCACCTTCGTCAACCGGATGCTGATAACGACGATGGTGGTCATCGCGTTTGTTATCATCATCTAGGTTACTTCCCAAAATAAATTTTTAACCACTGAAGCTCTGTTAAATTCATCCATTCCCAGCTGTTTCGGCCAGCATGTTACAATTGGAACGGCCATCCAAAATAAGCACAACCATTCCTACTAAATAACGCGGTCGCGGCAAAATACAGTCGTCCGTGTCTGTTTCATT
Source organism: Fasciolopsis buskii (assembly GCA_008360955.1). Lineage (NCBI taxonomy): Eukaryota > Metazoa > Platyhelminthes > Trematoda > Plagiorchiida > Fasciolidae > Fasciolopsis > Fasciolopsis buskii. The sequence goes on along the minus strand of LUCM01011654.1, from coordinate 23,379 downwards.
TAGGTATTCATTTTTCTTTCAAAGTGAGCCAGAAGCAGCTAGATGTATGAAATAGTATAACAGTCCATGAGATTGCAAAAAATTATAAAATACAGCCAGCGCTATAATATAGAATCGCTTGCATTCCAGACGAACGTTAACGTTGCGAGTGGAGCTTGTGGACTCGATCAACGTTAACTTTAGTAGCTCGATATATTTATAGTTTCGTTGTACCTTTTGGGTTCCCACATTGTTTGCTATTTCTTACAGATGTCAACGAACAGTGAAATATTATCAAAATTTGGCACTCAGTTTCAACGCGAGGTAAATTCGAGAATAAGCTAGTCCTCATTCGTTTACGCATTCACGAGTTTCTTCATCATACCTCTATTTTTGACTGTAGTAAGTCAGCCGTGTGATAACATAACAACGATATATTTGCTTGCAAATGCATATAAAACACTACGTCCGCCTATTCCTGTGTATGTAGGCAGCGTAATTCAATTGTGCAAACTGCAAGAGGGTTGGTTCTTTCCTGGAGGATGGCCAACATTAGTCAATTTTGCCGGGGTGGTCTCAGTTAACTCAAGTTGAATCAGTCGGACGGGAATAGAATGAATTCGGTTCTTTTGAGTGCGCAGGAAAAACTGAAGTTTAATGTGTCTCGCGGACAAACTCATTCTTTATTGCGTTCTGAAGTATGAAGAAAACATAATGGGCATGCCCGACTGGCACTAAGGACTAAATCACAAAGCGAAAAACAGGCATCAGTTATCGTGGAACCTGGCGTGGCATTGATCTACGCTGGGATAAATTGGGCATTTAAAAATCTTGGCAAGTGTCAACGCCTTGATTTTCGATAGGATTTTGATCAAACTGCTTTCGGGTGATCCGACAAACAGGAATGAAAGTGGTTATCAGGTGAATAACACGTGTCGCTACTCTGGTGGACTAACGGGCCTAAGAGCAAGACCGGAGTGAGCTCTTTGCCCTGGAACTTGAGTTTTGTGAGACTGTCGTAGGCGGGCTGAAGACCAGCTCAAAGGAAGACCAGAGAAGAAACAATAGACGGGTCACTGGAGAGGGGTTAGCCGGAGAACTTCGACCTGAACAGCTAAAAGTTAGAGACGCTTCCAAAGTAAGACTTACTAAATTAACCCTTTGCATTGTTTGCAGAGATGGGTTTGAAGATGACTAACTGCTTTAGTCTATGTAAACCTTGATAATTTCCGTCTTTCTGTCCCCTATATGATGGTCTATGTTGTGCTCATATTGACAAGGTATTTGCTGTCTCTCAAAATTGCAGAGTAATCGCGGTTGTCGAGTAGCATAAACACTGTTGTACACTTGGTCACTTCTCTTTCGGTATCCAAACCGAAATGTGTTCATTTAATCACGTGTGAGACTGAGTAGTCATCCAGGTAATTTAGAATAAGGAGCCCACAAATTTGGCTTCGTAAAAGCAGCTTGACTTGGCGTGAAAACGCAGCGGTTTCATTTAACGATTGAATTGGTTTACGAGGAGTCACAAGGAGAATAACGAGTTTGTTTGCGTAGTAACTGCGGTCGACTGCATGCTTCAGGATTTTATTCAGCAAGTCGTTTATATCCTCATCTTCTAAGGGCAACTGTAGTTGGGCTGTCATCTTTGACACCGTGATAACTGGGACTTCGCTTAAAGTTAACTATAAATGCTTTGGTAGGAAACTTTTTGTACTCCATGCAGACTGGGGTGTACTTAAAAATGAAATGCACTTATCTTGAATTACGTCACTCTCACAAATTTCGCGTACCTTAAGAAACAATCCGAACAAAACCATTGTTGTACAACTGTTGAATTATGGCTGTTTTCTTAGTAATCCGACCGAGTGAGTTGATATATCCAAGTGCAATCAAGAATGAAACACAACAGGGTCAGTTAGAACACAAACCGAATTCGCATATTGTTCTACAATGCAGATTTATCACTTCATACCGTGTTGCAAGTAGCAAGCAAAACAAGTAACTAGTTCATGAATAGTCGTCACAGCATTACTAGGACAATGAGGACGAAATGTGAATATCGTCCAAATCCCGTGTTCTTTCGATAAACTGTTTTGCAGGCTGACCTACTGTCTCATCCGGTTTGACTTAGGTTTTTATCTTCCGTTTCTTGGGCTATCTGAATATAGGACACGGCGTGTTAGAATGATGAGACAGTTGTTAACGTTCATTCTTAGAGCCCACGGTACTGAAAATATAATGCGTATATCGTTGGCAAAGTTTCGCTGTTGGTGTGTCTCGTATTTGGTTAAGCGCGAGAGATACAAATATAACTGCTAAAACAGTCTTCAGTAAAATCTGCTAACATGATCGCCAAAGAAGGCGGAATTTTGCATAATTGGCTTGATGCTTCACTATTCCCCCTGATGATCTGCCACAGTAAATTAATTGTTTACTGAAGTGGGGCATTAGTAAATAAACTTGAAATAACTGCTAAATAATACCGACCGAAGACTGTTAACTTAGTCCGCAGTTCGCTAATTTAAGATCTGATGACGATATGTTTCCTAACCAATTATCGTAAATGCTTCAAATTTCGGCAAGCCGCGAAGTAAGCTCGTTGTGGCAAAAAAGAAAACACTAATCTCAATGTTCATCTTTGCATTTTTTGGTATGACATTCATCTGCGGGGTTTTACGAACTTCCAACCGTTACCCTTGGGTCTTGATACCAGTTTGGTTTTAAAGGGGCGACCAACTCGTCTCTGAATTTTTCACCAAATTTACTCAGACTAATCGACATGTGATCAGGCTTCAACGGTGCTGAATAGTTCAAGATGGTCATTCTTTACATTTCTGAATTCTGATTTGCTCAGAGCTGCGACTCTTGAACCTTTGCTTGATCAAAGAACCACAAATTCTGTGTTTAATTTCAGTTGTTTCATAATTTCGTAATGATCTTTGGCCCACTGGTACTTTTTTCTTGGCGGCTGTTCAGTCCAGATATTACGAGTTTACCAGTTACATTTTAAAGCATCTCATGGTGTCATCATCCCTACGTTTGAGGCCGCTTTGTGCAGACCTTCTACTGTCTTCTTCATCTGTTCGCGATCCATGTAGGCATAATGAATAAAAAGCAATAATTACTTTTGGTAGAGGTTTGATCTCCACTCAAATGAACACCAAAAAACGAATAAAATAGCCGTTTTCAACTTTTCTGTTGATCTAACGGCTATTTTCGTCCAGGGGTTCGAAACCATTGGCCGGCGGTGACCAAGCGGATAAGGTCGTGGCGTTTGGACATGAAAGACAAAAAACCGTTGATTTTAAACTGAACAAATATGAAAATAGAACTTACAACTAAAGAAGCAGACTATCGGACAGACTGCTGAAACGAAGAAAGATCCAAAAAGGCCTATTTAACACATCAGAAGGATGTAAATGCCAACAAAAAGAAACTTTTTCTTACCAAATGGCTCTTATTTGATTTTAGTTCGGATATTAGTCATTTGGTTATTTAAACATTCTCTTGCCTATCCCGTCTTTGACCGAATCTTTACGTTTCATATGAATATCTGAGGGAATTTTTCATAAATTAGTCAGGAACCATGTGGGAGGCAGAAAGCGTCCCAACATACCAATGAGATAATGTTTCTGTTGCACATGGTGCATTGTGGATGAGGCGATCGGCGACAATACCTACAAACCGTTGTCTCTTAAAGACAAGATCATACACCCGAACAACAAGCGCACACGGACTCTAACGTATACTCTTCGCTAGAAATCGAAGTGTCTTTGAGTAGGTGCGTTGCGTGTGTGGATACGGATGATGGATCATGGTGCCAGTCAGCCAGTCATTCACTGACTTGGCCATTCATTTAGTACGTGGGTAAGCCATTCATACTAAGGATCGTTAAACCAAGTCCACACTTGGTGAAAGAGCAACGACTGAGTTTCGGGCTACGAGGGAACACGTGGAGTACCCGTTTACTGTGAGTATGTGTTTGATGCCAAACCTCCTCTTGTTATTGTTGGTTGTTCTTATTCCTATATCGCGTGCAACAAAACCAGTGTTGAAGCCCATACCTCAGTACTTGTTGGTGAGGACTCACAATGGCATAACTGACTGGATGAGAGAGCCCTCTCAGGCAGCAAGTGGACGCGGACGAAACCAGGCAGCTTGTACAAAAAGGTCAAATAACTGTTGAATTTGTTAATCCAGTCGTGCGTGTTTGGAACGAAACAAAGAGGGAGAGCGAGAAACATAGGAACGATGGCGGCTGATGGACGGTTCTTTCGATGGACGTATACAGAGGCAAATTAACGGTTGGGCGGACAGCTTGATTTACAAACTAGTGTTCAGTTAGATACCTAAATGGATGGACGGGTTGGTTATAAGTTGCACAAACGGGGTAGTCAGCCGACCGTCTAAGGAGAATGAATCATTAATGACAGCAGTATTTTTTACAATACGTCAAACAACGGATGAGAATAGGATTTGGGAAGTTGTAGTAGCGGTAGTAGTTGCAGTATAAGGGAAGAAAAAATCTTTTAGCCCATCAACTGTCAACGTTCAACTACGGCGTACTTGTCAGGCATTTTTTCCCGTCCCACTCACTAACGCTTACCGTTTCAGGGCTACTGGGTGCGTGTTCTTGCACGCACGGGTGTACCAAATGACAAGCTGGAAAGTTGACAACCATCCAGAGTGTCTGTCATTGTGCACGTATTTTTGTCCATATGTATGACAAGCATGCTATGTCCAAATTCACGAGGCTTAAAGGAAACGTACTTCTTGTAAGTAGACACAAGCACGCGAAAGTGTGGGCTTAGATACAGGCCACATATACAGACAGGAAAACGCACATAGCCATAATCACGTCTGACTACTCAAACTCACTCATTCACTACATCACTTCCAAAATGAGTTGTTTGTTTCATTACACAAAAATGATGAATAATTCATAGGAAAACAGAATCCATTAAACAATCTTCAACGCTATCACGCTCCTCCACTCCATCAAAAGTTAACTGTTTGACTAGATGTGCACAGTGGAGGTGTAATTGAACTTAACGGTAAACAAACTAAAAAAGTGAAGGAATAAATAAGTAGAAGAATGAGTTGGAGTGAATAACTGAATACACGAGTGAAGCTGCGTGAACAGCCGAATTTTTATGAATGCAACCAGATCAAAGCTTAAAATCATTCTCGGTGAATTGGAGTGGGCCTGTCTTGGGTGCCTTGTCACACGCCCACCAATACTCAGACGAGGTGTTCAGATAAACACATGGTCAACGACCGACCAAGCGGGAGCGACAGATCGAGTGGCAGCGAGAGAAAGAAACGTGAAGAAGTCGGTGGTGGTTGACTGAGCGACGTGTAGGGTACAGGTTGCATTTGAGCGTGACCTGGTAACTGGGCGGATAGGGCTGAAAAATGAACGATAATGTTTGCTTTGGGTTGGGTAAGCGGTGGTAAGTAGATGGACAACGATGTTCTAACAGCCATGCATTGACTAGAGTGAACCAGGAAGTGCAGATAGGCCTGGTGATCAGTATTTTCGTTTTCTTAAAAATAAACTCGGAAAATTAGGGATCCAGCAGTGAATATATCCAAATGGATGAGCGCCAATATTTGTAATGAAGACGCGCTTAACGACCACAGCCAGAATGTACATGTCAAGCCAAGTTTGAAACGATGGATGTACATTTTCGCAGAGGGGTTAGAATTTGGAGATATTCAAAAAATGAACTAAAAACAACGTAAAGTGAACAGATCCTGTACATCTTAGAATTATAATGTTGAGAAGTCTTGTGAGAGTATCAACGAAACTGAATGTATCCAGGCGTGCACGCAAATAACCGCTTGGAACTGTACGCATTATTCAAACTTTGTGCATATACCTTAATCGGTAGATTTGACGGAGATGAGTCAGTTCAACTTGTAAACTTCTTTGGGCCAGGTGTTATTCGAATCCACTTGAACTCTGCCAACTTCTTAGCGTCCAGCAACTCCTGCCATCTAAACAACGGGGCAAGGTCAAGTGAACACTGCTCAAAAATTTCATGTCGGTTGCCCGCCAGAATAGTGTAATTAGGCGGCATCAGCCACACTGTAGGCGATCACCATACTTGGATCTGAATCTCGCAGCCCCAATGGCATTCAAAGTTTGCTTAATGTGAACTACTGCTGATTGAACAAGGATCGGTCCCCAGGTCACATAAAAACATGTATATATATATATATATATATATATATATATATATATATATATATATATATATATATATATATATATATATATATATATATATATATATATATATATATATATATATATATATATGCAAATGCATAAACAAGCTTCCACTCGAGGATGAGTGGACTGTTTCTTACAACTACATAAGTGTAGCCTGGGAGCCCAAGTGTGGGATTTTGCTAATTACCGATGCATGCACCTATATAGACTACTGGATATATTCGGAGAGCACAAATTTTTGAAAACAAAAAATTAGATCCCGTTATAATATGAAAAAGACAACTTTTTAAAAGTTCGGAAAGTGTCTACGAATAAATCATCAAAAACAACCAACTCTGCGCAGGCAGGCCAAAAAGACGGAGTGGATTTTTAATCGTCTGCATCAATTATTCCAGGATTAACTGGGATTAACTGGTGAACAATGGACAATGGAATATATGACGGAGAAAATATGACTCACAGATGAACTCTAGTTATGTTACTTCCTCAATTATTTGTTTAACTCGATGCCCAAACTGCTAAAGTGGTCCCATTTTTCACTGAATTGTTCAGCTGCAACTTTGAAATGTTAGAATATCAGTTTTAAAGGGCATGCCTTTTCTCTCCTCCTAACTGCCCTTGTCAAAATGTTTTTGTTAAATCGCAAAAATCAACACTTCCCTCTTTGACAAAGCAGATAGACGTCCTAGATGGTTTGCATTCGGTCGGGAATAGATTAAGGGCAACGGTTTAACTAGGAATCAGCTACTGAGTGCAAACCATCACAAGCATGTGCGAAGTTGGCATTGAATGCACTTGTCTGTTGCTTCCAGTCATGACTGACTGGTACTAGTATGCAATAGTTTTTATGATACCCGAACTGTTTCGTTTGCACGTCCGCCGTCAAGTGCACATTAGTACTTTTAACTTCGCGAACAAGTTAGATATGGTAAAGTAGGAATTAATCATCGGCCAGAAATAGAACAAATGGTATCCCACTCTTCTTGCACTTGTCATTGACTTGAATCAACCTGATGATCAGCAGACACTGGAATAATTCAGGGTATATATATATATATATATATATA
>LUCM01011654.1:0-15943 GCA_008360955.1 Fasciolopsis buskii | reverse complement strand
ATATATATATATATATGAGTGAAGATATCTGCAGCTCAGGTTGCATATTTTTTTTAGAGTTGAGAAGGCGTACACTGAGTTAACACGTTTATCGTGACGTTTCGATCCAAACTAGGACTCGTTGTCAAACGTGAATGAGTGATTGAATGGGATCGCTAGTTCCTTTCGGTTTTGTGCACTGTCCGTCTGTTTGTCTCTCTATTCTGCATCCGGGTCTTGCTAAGATGACGTAATGTTTGTCAATCTCGACATGCCGATTGAACGAGTTATTCGAGTGGAGGGCTTCAAGAATCAGTCGCTCCCCCTTTCTGTTTGCCCGGCTGACTACCTTTGCGTTGTTGATGTTGACCTCATGGCCTGTCTGTGCATAGTGGTTCCATATCTGCGAGTGTGGGTCAGCGCGTCGTAGGGCTAAGCTATGTTCGTGCAAACGTGTGCGCAATTGTTTGCTTGTCTCACCGACATACTGTTTGTCACATCCGAGGCACGGAATGGCATAAACTACCCCTGACTGGTCGTGCTGGTCGACGCGATCTTTTCCGTTGAATAGAACAGATCTCAGGGTGCCGGTCGGTTTGTGGGCGATTGTGATATCTAGTGGACGTAGGATGCGTTCGACCGCTTCGGATACTCCCCGTGTGTATGGAAGTACCACGATCCATCTGGTCCTCTTAGTGCTTGCCATCTGCCTTCTGCGAATACAAGCGTTGATGAAAGACTTTGATATCCACTGACCGCAAATAACCTGAACAACCTAGATTGCTCTTTTTCCCATAGGTGCTGTGTACTGCAGTGTGTGTCGGTTCGATGGAACAGGGTACGCACACAGCTCTTTAGGTGGCAGATTGGATAGTTGCTTTTGAAATTGAGTATGCGGTCCGTCGTCGTCGGTTTTCTGTAGACGGTTGTCTCTATGCCCCCGTTTGATTGCCTCATAATTAGTACGTCGAGGAACGGTAGAGCCGAGTCTTTTTTCTCCTCCTTGGTGAATTTGATGCTGGGCACTATCGCGTTTAGGTGTTGATGAAATTGGTCCATTTCTGTTTTTCTAACACAACATCCGGTACAACTAGAAACAATAAATTCATTCATCGCGGTATACATGGAAAAATTAAGTGAACATCCATTTGTTGTATGTACTAGATACATTTTGTGCAATTCACATGTAGAAGGAAAACTACTCAAGTCGAAAAATCCTGACAAACAAAAACCCTCGAATTTCAGGTATCACTTTTCTCAAACTCAGTTCTCACAGAAATCCTTAAGAATATTTGATTTAGTCAACATACAGAGATTGAACTAAAGAATATAGATCTTTTACACAAGAGAAATGAGTGAGTGTGCATTTTAGTATGTTATTGTCATGCTGGATACAGAGTCTACACACTTCAATAAGCATATAAAAAATCCAATTGTATTGTTAGTGAATATTTTCTGAAACATTGCTCTACCGAAATATCTGAATCAATCATTTAAATAACGGTAGCAAGCCCTTGCTAACTCTCCGTGATCACAAGGCAATTTTATTGAGAAATGCTCCTTCGGAGAGGATGATAGTGAGACATGAGAGGTGTTTGTTACAACCAAAATTAGTAAACAGTGGCGGTAAAAGGTGTTTGACATAGGAAAACCAAGTGATACCGGTCAATACGTAAAATTTGATAGTTTCCGCTTTCATGTAAGCAACAGTGAATGTGGGTCGACGACAGATTTTGCGTAAATTTCCTCACGGAAAAGCTCACGGCAACGGCATTCAGGGTAGTGGTAAGATAATTCCAAGGAGCTGAAAATATGACATTTTATGGGCGAAAGAAAGTGTAAAGATGACCAAATCCAGTGGCATTGCTTATTCTTGGTTCAAAATAGTCAGTTTCCTAATCCACCAACTAAAGTCTTATTAAGGGGAAAAAACGAAAGGTTCCAAATATTGTAGTTTTACAAGATACATATTTGTGCAGCTGAAGTTACATAAAAGTTCGGGGTGGACGAGGTAAATCATTTTATCGTCTACTAACAAATATTTTTACAGAATCAAGAATTTTTATGATAAGCTTGGAAATTAGTCGTATTAAATCTTGAAATTAGGTGATCTTTGGCCATTCGGAATTAATTAGATCCAGTAAGTGGTTGTTAACACTGTATTTAAATGAGTCACGATATTATCTTGAAGTGTTAACCGTATAGCTTTGCGCGCTCCAGAAAATAAAGGACGCTTTATGTCACATTACTAAAGCACGGTCGATTTGTCGACGTTTCAACGTTCACTTTACCTGTAACCAATCGTTTATATCTGTGAATACATTTTTTTCACAGGTTGAGTCACATACTCGAGGGGAGAAATATAGTGTCAGATAGAGAGAACCGATGAGGAGATGCAATTTAGAAAGTGGCCTAATTCTCTTCCGGACCATTCGCCAGTTGGATTTTCATTCACTGGCAGGATTCACTTGAAACGCTAGGCACAAATGGTTGTTTCATTTTGAATGAGTTCGTGCGTGATTCAATATGCGATGAATGAGTAGGGACCGAATGAATGACTAAATGTCGGAGTGAAACAAGCATGTGCATTTATTGTTTGTTAAGCTGTCGGTGCATGGTTGACTGGATGAGTATAATGCTATTATCTGTCGCCTTATTCCCACCAACCGTGTTCATGTTTCACGCTACTAGAGAACTGTGAAGGGAGAACACAGGATCGCACTCTGCTAAACGTAAGATATTCCAGGCATCGATGCTCTTCATTTGTTGTTACCCTGTGGACGAAATGGCGTTATAGGAAGGTTACCACGGCATCGTCCGGCACGCACGCAAGGGTCTGTGTGTTTGTATGCTCGTGCGTCTGTGAGTATTCATGTATCAGTTGATGGAAAAGGAAACAAATCTGATAAGTTTTGAAAGCGTTGCGTTTCTGAAGCTACCAGGTCAGATAACTGCGTATTTATGCTTTCCAAAAGCAAACTAGTTATTTGCCAATCGAAGGACATTAGGGAACAAACAGCTCCTTAAAATTTTCTGCTAGCAATGCGATGCCGTGTTTAGCTGTTCGACCTGGACAGTAGATTTCATTATTATGCTTTCATGAAAACCTGCCCTTCATCAATCACTGAGGAAAAATGGCCGGGGAAAAACGGGATTTTATTTTCATATCCATTATTTCGGGTAGCGGTAAACAATTCGCTTCTCAGTAGTCTTTATCAGTTGAACTGGGAGGAAGTGCGTTTGAAGCTGTCTGTTTAAATTTATAGGTTACAAAAAGTACCTAAATAGATCAGAAAGAGTATTCAAACATTTTAGATTCCGTTTTCCAAGTAATATGTAAAACAATTGGATCCTCGACTTTTTTAGAGTTCATCCAAGGCAGCTAGCATCTGACTGATCCTATTCAAGCAGCCGTCATAAAACACCAATCCAGCTCCATACCATGCATTTTCGAGATGTATTATTCCAGAGGCTGAATGGTGAACGCAATCACTGAATGCAGTGGCAGTGCGCAAAACATGTGTCTCAAAAGAGACGCGAATCGAGGACTGACGACAGAAAATTGAGAAAGCTGACGAAGAAACGCGCAGATATATAGCGTCATGGTTCACCTAAGGTCTTTACACAATAGGTAGTGCACAATAAAATCTAATTCTTAGACGAATTCTTGTACTAGTATGGTTTACTTTTAAATTGAGGAACCTAGGAATTATTATTTGCAGGCACGTACAATCTCTTTGTAGATACCTAATCGGTGAGTTGTTTTATCCTCAAAGCCGTTATACGTTTAGAGCGTCATGGTAGCGTTTCGAACTGGTAGAACAGAACCGAAAAGTATTTATAGTTCACAATAGCTCTTCCATTACTGAGTTTGTATTCAGTCTCACAAAACATAAAATTTTCGTTGCATCTAAAACTAACTAACTTCACCGGGTTAAGTATTCGATGGGAACAATGAGACTTTAGTTGAAGTAGAATCAAATCCACTGTAAGGGAAACTATGAATGCTCAAACTGGTACTGATTACATTAGGTTCCGTCGTCCTCTTTAGACCGAATCGCTGACAGCGTGCAAGCACTATGACTTGGCAAATGAACTGATATTCGGTATTTACAACTGGGTTTATATCGGAGCAAATGAGGCTCTATTGACTCTGCATCTCCACGATGACAATTCAGTTGTTATAAACGGGTTGACAAAAACAAGAAAAAAAATAGTCAGGACAAAGTAAAGGAGCAAAAAAGCACGTGGATCATCTTGAGTAAATTGGCTAGTTCGCAGATATTCTAATGTGCGTGATCGTAACAAACTGAAAAGTTGGACGTAGCATGTTTGCCCCTGGTGTGTATTCAGCCAAGTAGTGAGTATACACAAACAAACGTCCAAGACAGCTCAAGGTTCAAAACTGAATTCAGCCGTTTTCTCGCTGCCAACATTCCCTCACAGGTTTTCCGTTCTCACCAAGTGTACGTCAAGTTAGCCATCAGCATAACACATCCAAATCAAAAACAATGTTATGCCTGAGGTCGGCATTTATTTTGCTGAATGATAACTTTCGGCAAGAGGGAAAAAGTGGTAAATGTGTTCGTTCCTTTTGGTGGTTTCGGGTAAAATTAACCAGACCGGATGACGTTTAAAACTGAAGATTCTCAACTCTTCGGTTAGTAGTTGCCAACTGTCTTACTACGAATTCTTCAATGCACACACTTTCTCACTGCACGTGTTTCATTGTCAGCATTCCCACAGTAGGCTCAGTATCCCTGTTTCACTGCTAAGTCTTTTGGCTAGCTGCTGTTTTGGACAGCAAGCAGCCATTGCGAATTCAAGTCGACCGGAGAGACCTTGTTGCAAACAGACATCCAAGTTATTTGCTTGGACAATTTATCATCCTAATGCATTCGATTTGACTAAACCTAGCATTTTGTTCAACTCAAGCAAAATATGTGAGACTGCAAGTTACCCATGGCTGTTTTAGTACGGTACTTGAATACGGAATGGTTAATTGCATCAAACTGTCTTCTATGAACCGGTGGAAACTTTCAGCAATTACTCCCAAAAAGCGTTGCGTTATCTTTCCTTTGACAGAAATAGTCTATCAGAAAAAGGAATCAAACGAAAGAGCAGAAAACCCTTCACCAAATGAATTAGTGCAGACCAGAGTTCAGATAGTGGTCAGCTAAATTAAGCAATTCAACCCGTGTTCAAACTTTTGAATTACTTAAAGTTTCAACATTTTTGAACTGTCTGTTGAAATGTTTTCTTGCTAAGAGCCATCATGCGTGGATTTCCACTCAAAATAAATAGAGAGACAATTGAGTTTCCTGGGAACCATTTTACAATTTTTCAATAGAAATGACGTTTTTCTGAACACGCAAAGATTTGAACACAGTAAAGCACTGTTGTAAGTGAAACTGTAAACATTGTACCTCGTGGGGTTCCTTTGTCTGTCGCTGTTTTTATTTGTCAACTGAACAAGATCACACAGTAGAATAAGCATGTCTTGGAAAATAACTGACCTTGTTTGCGAAAAATTGAGGGGGGATGGAAAAACCTGAATCAACCAAAAATCTTTTTATATTGAGAAAATTTGAGCCAATGATTTTTCCTCTCCTGGGAATTTGTTTGTGTTCGTGATGACGAATGAATCCCCGGGAGCTGCAGGTATCCATTTCATTTCAAATTTGGAACGCGTCTCAAAAGAATCCATGGTTTTTAATGCATTCACAAAAGTTTTGTGATAACAGTGAGCAAATTTATGTTCATGATACTTTTTGGGATAATTTCTCGAAATGTTTCAAGTTCACATTTTTTCTGCAGTCATTTTCCCTTTGGATTTGTTGTACCACGTTCATGCTGGTCAAGGACATTGCAAATATCCTGCGCACATATACGCACGCATAGCACTGAGGACTGTGGACAACTGAAAGATGAGTTGGACATTAAATCAGAGAAAACTTGCACATTGAAAATGAGAATAAAACATCATAATCTGATCAAGTAGCGGTCAATCTACAAGAAAAGTAACAGTTCAGGCTGTCACGTATTTTTGCGCGCATATGAAAACCGAAGATATTTACGATTAAACAGCCGATCGTGTAAAGTAACTCATATTCGATGTTTTTTGTTGCCAGAGAAAACGGAATTCGATCAACTACAGTACATATCCAGTTACAATCATTTTCAAATGACCGCTTATGGTGGTCATTTACCGGTAATAACTTCCGGATCTCATGACGAATGTTAACACAAATGGACAACAATTTTCTCGTTTTACGTGGAATTTAGATTTGCATTGTTTGTAGGGTTGCTTGATCATTTTGCAGTAAACGTAATTTCATTAAATATTCACCAAACAAATATTTTTCAAATTAGGCGATATTACTACCTACTTTCTGGAAAATTGCTCGAAAAAGAGTGGAATCAAGAGGATTCAAGGATATTTACATTGGCCTTTGGATTAAAACAACAATAAAACAAAAATTCTCCAACTTTACGAGAAATCGGTTGAAAAGCGACAGGTTGGTTGTCTCTAACCTTTTGCATGCCAAATTTTCTACCACCGATTATTTGGTGTTTGAGATTCATTTAACTGAAACTAGCGAATAAAGTCCTTGGAAAATCAACAATAACTTGGAAATGGCTAACTGACTTCATTTTTGATTTGTGATTTTCTATGAGACCTATAACAGGATATTATTCAACTGTACGGCACAGCCCAAATAGTTCGAGAGTTTCTGATCATTCGGTCAACAACTGTAGTCTCTTGCAAATTAATTACTGATGCCGACCGAAAATTTTAAAACGTGAAATATTTTGATGACTACGGGTAATCGATCAGTATTTATGATATTACACCTAACACGAAACATCAATATATTGAGACAATAACAATCAAAGTCAGTTCCAGTAAACTAATTGTTTCAATAAGTTTGATGGTTTTGGCTTAAAAATTCGTTTAGCAAATTAGACAGATACAGATTTGGCCCAACAGGGAAAATCCTTCGACCGCAGCGAGATCTGAACTTGGGCAAAAGTCATTCCAAGCGCCTACACTGTGTGTGAGCTACGCGGGCACGATGAACTACCCAGGATGATTCAACCAGCTTTTGAGATTTCATATTTTGCATAATCAACGCAACACTTGGAGTGACGCTAACTGTACTAATCACCAGTTCGTAGTAAGCATTAGTTGGGTAGAGATCAAACGACACGCAGCCAGTTTTCAGTTAAGCTGGTTTAAATCAGCACACAGACTGACCTGCCGGTGGCTCATCGGCATACTAGACATTCAGCATTTCAGAATACGCATTAAGCTATAAACGTTTTACCGGATTAAGATTTCCAAAAACGTTAGGCGAAGGGGATACCCTGGAAAAGTATCCGTCGCCATTTCTAAATTATATTCTCAATGACGCGCCGAATTTCTTGTTCAGTCGAGTGTGATTATAATAACAAGGTCACCGCAGGACAAGTTTTCGATCTTACTGTAATTTCCTCTTTGAAAATTACTGGTTATGCAAACTAAACATTTGAATAAAGAGAATCTTACTGTCTGATGCTCCGGAAAAGATTAATCACATGTATTTATTGAATGAAAAAATTAAACAGGGACCAGAGTTTAAGTGTTCAGGCTTTCGTATTTTACTGTGTGCAACGTCAACACTGGTTGATAAATATTGAAAAAAAACACAAATTGTTGAACAAGCGCACCCATCCCGTTGTGTTAACGTATATCCGGTAAACGTCTTTGGAAGAGTTGGTAATGAAATGGCACGAGTACTGATCAATGAAAACCAGCTCGTTTGCCAACTTGTATCTTGTTTTCAGTGTGCATAGTGGAAATCGTCAATCTAAATTTTAAAAGAACAAGGATAGAATAAATACTATTAAAATGTAGCCTTACTGGAACTAGAGGATAACCAGATGACGACAGACTGCAGCGCCATTTCACGGTCGGGCAATCCACCGAGATAAGCGGCAAACATTTTCGTCTCAAAGTCTGCCGCAGTGCTTTGCTTTTGCTCTGTCTGGGCGAAATAAGTGCGATATCTGATAGCATCTTATTTCACACAAATTGCCTGTGATTTTTTACGGAACAGGTATAGTTCTTTAGGAGGACCAATTCAATCAGTAAAATGGTAACAGAAAATTGGATGAAATTTGTAAACGTGTGCACGAAAAATCCCAGTTGCCCGACCATAGTTAGGTCACCAATTACGTGACTTGGTGCAGTAATCAACCCAGGATAATTATGAATCTAAGCAAAAATATGCCTATCCATGCTGGTATAAAATGTGTGTTGCATTGTTCACTAGCAAGCGGGTTGGATTTTCAAGCTATCCGTGGTACGTTCACCTGTTAATTAATCACTTGGAATCATAATAAACGGAAATTCCGAGTGAAAGATACAATCTTTTCACTTGAATTCATACAATCCTTTAATATATCCGAATCCCTACCTTTTTGTTGAATCAAAGTGATGGAAAGCTGGGCGAAATAAACATTTGCCAATCTAAAATTCTATCGATTTTGGACACAAAAATTGTTTTTTGTTTGGTGATGGAGACTGAAAATTTACTGCGAACAACGGAGCTATTGAATCGACGAGTACACAGACATTCTAGCCTAAAAACAAAATTCACAAATCGTAAGCGCCATTTGGATGAAGAACTTGTTGAAAGACAGGACTTAATAACGAAATAACGGTCGAACAACCTATACGTTTTACTGAGTTCTGCCAGGCTATCGGAATTTGCCCCGATTAACAGTGTGCATTGAATTGAGAGCGCAGGCCCGCTGAAAAAGGCAGTTAGTTTAGTAGATTCCAGAAAAACAGAGCAGGGATAGGGAACAGTGGTCTAAACCAGGTCCACAGAGTATTAATCGCGTTGTGCAGAAATATTTAGGCATAGAGCCGAGATATGAATCTAAAGATATCCACAAATGTCGAACTAGATGTCATCCTACGGTCAAGGCAAATTCCTAGAATACTTAAACCACGGCTTGCGGTAAAAGATTGCAATCAACTCAAAACAGATTACCTTTTAAAAATGGAAACATCCACATGCTCAACGGGGGACGAGAGATGCGGAGGACACCATCGATGTGTGCATATGTGGATTGATGAAAAACCATGATGACCATGAACACGAAGATATGCCTTAGTGTGGTAAAAAGACTGAAATTCTGAGTCAATGTTGGATAGTAGTAGTCCAGTGAACTGGTTGGAGATGTGAGATTCTTGACCAAATAAACGGAGCACGTTGTGTGCAGTCAGGCACACAAAGAATGAAGAGTTAGAAGTGTGATAGGGGAAAGAATGTTCCAGACCACGATTGTACAAACTTATCTCATAGCGTCATGTACCGAGGTTCAGTCACGGCAAGATTTGAATCAAAGAATCTGAAAGAGTCAAAGAAAGTCCAGAAACGGGAGTGGGTAGGAAAGAGGGGGAAGGGACCAGAATGATTAACACTTAATTAGCTTTTGTCTTATATTATAAAGTAAAAAAGAAAACCGTCTGCAAAGTTTCACAACTGCTACCTTCAAAATTTGTTTTTACTTCAAAGTACTCGGGCACGGATGAGCTGGATTCTAAAAGTGAAGAGTTGGTCGTTGGATTTCGTGAACTGCGCACTGAGACTGTTAAATCCGTGGGAATTCACAACAACGCCAAAATTAGCAAAATCTTAAAAGGTAACTGAGCCGAAAATTACTAAACACGTCAACCACTGTCCATAACTACACGGTCGTTCATATATGGCGGTGAACTGGCTGCAAGTCACATTTACTCGAGCTGTGCCAGAAGTGTCGGCCAGTTGAATTTTATGATAATAATGCCTCGAGGGCCTTCGCACTGTTGATTACCGGTAACCAATACGGCCCATTTGTAAGATAAACAAAGACCTGCAGAAAAATTGTGATGGTCAGCTTATTGAAGTTCATACATTATATCGAAATTATACTCCAATTTTTCATATCCAAATGCATTCTTTTCTCCCCGGAAGCGCACTGCACTAGCAATTGGTCAGATTCGGTAAACTGGTTGTTCATTTATCTTTTCAGATGAATATATGAATAGAAATTTTCACCATTTTGTTAAAACTGAAAAGAATTAAGGTAAGCAATACTTTCCTCTTGTCATCTGGTGATATCTGTGTGGTCTTATCCCGACCTTATATGTACCACCGGGATTCGAGTCACCGGTTCACCTAAACAGAATCGTTTTACTAAATTCAATCTCCAGACCAAAATCCTTCACCGTAGTTGGATGAAAGATTTACACTTGGAAAATTTAGTAAATCAGGTACCTGTCACCGCCTGTTTGATAATCCACTATGACGATTCATGTGAAAGCATTGCATAACTTCGGAAAAATACATTTCGTTTATTTCACCTTGCAGACGCATGTGAGCAGGGCTGGTTGAGACAGCAGCTCCCTATCTAAACCCATAATTTTATTTCTCTTATATTACATTCGGTAATTTTCGTAACGTTATTGAACAACCAAACAATTGCACTTTTAAAAAGATTTCGAGTATGAACATTGTCGGAAATGTAAAATCCGTCGAAATTTGGGAGGATTTGAAAGCATGCGTGGATTTCACTCACATTTTTCTTCCACAGCTGCTTTAAAAGCGGAGCGGTTTCGGCATTTTGTACAGGAACCAAATTGTATACAAGATTGGAATATTGCAATAAAGCGAACTGCGCAAAAAACAAACTTCCGTAGTTTGACTGCAGGCGTGCTGACAATGTTGATGCATTTGGCGTCCACGGTCAGGAGTGGAGTAGTCGGTTCACCTTTCAACAGGACTATCGAAACCATAATTCCACTCCTGCACCACACAGGGCAGATCACTAAGAAATTCACAGTGGGGATTCAACCCTTACAAAATCAACGGATGCCTCTGAAACCGTATTTGTCATCATCGAACTGACGGCATACCGCTTCAGTAAACTGGTATAGAGTCCCATGGCGTTCGGTAACATAAAGCGCAAATCCCGAACGTCTTCGAGGTTCGTAGATAGGGCGGTCAAGTGTTTAACCCCATGGTTTTTGAACACTAGGATTGAGGGTTAGACTTCGCCCACTGTGGTTAACATTTCCATTCAGTGACTTTTATAAGACTGTCTTCTCTTCTGAGACATTTCGCGCTGCTAGTTCAACAAACAAAGGAAAGAAATAAAAACAATAACAGTGCTATGTGAATATTTAATAAATATCCCGATAAGTTTCTTGTTATGCGTTTTAGAACGATAATTTACGCATGCTATTACCATACGTAAACATATTAACAGTCGATAGTTTATTTCGGGTGCAAGTCGTCGTGCGAATTAATATTTTTAGGGCAAGAACTGTTGGTTTATGTGCTATTCAAATCACACGAATCGAATAGACAATTGACAATTCACCTTTGGCATCAGTAGAATGGAGTGTCGAAATCGCTGCAGTAAACTGTTGTCGGAATACGTGACGGCCAAATCAAACATCCGTTCTCCGAGGTGAGCATCTAAACTGTGCACATGTCATTAACGTCTCCTCGTTAATACTAGCCCTTCCAAATGCTTCGATATTTTCGACGACTGAGCAATGCATCGCGTTCTGATTCTGAACGTAATTTGTCAAAGCCGTACCGAGACTGTGGTCGCGATGACAATAATCCATGCATGGCACCCTTTTTCTCCCTTACAGATATGAAATTAAAAAGCGTTCCTTATTTAACTAGCAAAAGTAAGGTCAGAATACAAATTATTTGTAGATTTTGTAAAAACTAATTCAGAATCTCTTATTTGAGATGTGAGTGAGCATGCACGTGGAGGTTTAAGACATACATATATATGTATATATGTTTTTTAGAAATTAGAAGGCATACACTGAGTTATGATGTTTATTGTGACGTTCCGATCCAAGTTAGAACTCGTTTTAAACGTGAATATATATATATGTCAAAAAGCTAGGAAGACACGAGTTGTTCTTTGATAACATCATACAAAATTAATAATTATTTAATTATTGAAGCCTGAAAATAAGGAAATTAAAGATCCAAGTTTTGTCTGTAGTTCTGAAAATTGGCGTGACACGGATGTATGCACACAAACCGCTTTAAATAATGCCATTAGGTTCTTGGTTAGCCAGAGACGATAGAAAAAACAGACAATCTGGGCTTCTTTTTGCCTTAGAACAGAACGGAAACTGATGTATGTGACGACCCAATAAAATAGCTGCCGAACTCCAAACTTAGACAGTTAAATGCACGAGCATTTTGTACGGGTAAATGAACTGTTTTTTGACAAGAGAGAGAAGAAATATGTTAAGCTGTCAAACTTCATTACATTTGAGTTTGTTTCCTATCGCAAATCGGATAGACAGGGTGAGGATTTGTCTTTCATTTTTATTGTACTCGTCAAAAAAGTCTGAAATTCAAACGGAAAAAATGGTTCAGCTAAGTGAATGAAGATGAAGCTTGATAATCGTGGCCGTGTTGGAAATGAAATGCAAAGTGAATTACGTTTTTAAAGCTCTACAAATATTTCCCGGAGCTTTGCCGAGGAGACAACTGAGGCCGGGAAAAGTTCACTAGAAACGTCTGCCAGTGTGAAGATCCGGAAAGCGCAATACGGTGTCACGGGTAAGTAGGGAAAGACGAGGAGAAAGAGAAGGACAGGTTAAGAGAGAAAAATAATTTAGGAACTTAAATGTATGTTGGCTTAAATACAAAATGGCGGATAGATAAACAGCGAAGCGGTGGGACAATAGGGAGAAATGGTTGAAGAAGAATAGGCAGGTGCATAGATAGAGAAGTAAACAAATAAAAAGATAAGGAGATAGGTAGATAGAAGCGAGTGCATAGGTGGATAGATAGGTAGAACGATGGATGAACAGATAAGTGGATACATAGACAGATAGGTAAATAAATAATAGATAGATAAATAGACTGATTGGTAAATATATTTAAATAAGATCATAATTTGGTATATGGACTTTAGGATCAATATATTTGGATAATTTTGTTGATTGATACGTAAATTCATGTATATATATATATATATATATATATAATACAGCAGGATAGAGAATGATCTTTCTTGTAGCTCAGGTGGCCACAATAGCATAGCACGGACGAAGTCACCCCCGATTGGTGATGAAAGGTTTCAATCAAACTGTCCAGCTTAGAGAACAAACCAATACCATATGGTAATATATATATATTGTACATAATAATAAATAAATAAGTAGATGGATTGAAATTAGTGGATACATTCATAGTTGGATTCATCGGTCAATAGGTATTTTGATATATTTGTAGTTTGAATTATACCCCGATCTTTAAGTATGATATGGACGATACATATACTGATATATAATATCCAGTGGACATTTAATTGGATATGTGGATTTTTTTAATTGGATAGTTAAATGCAAGAGGTATGTGTGGTATGTGCAAATGTGCAACTCGGTATGTGCTCTCAACTCAATGAGACCTTCCAGCAGCATCTGCTAAATGGACCTACTAATCCAGCAGATATCCAAGTTCTAAATATTCGATGGGGTGTTTCTCCTGTGGCAGTTATGAGATGAAGAGCCAATTCATTGAAGTCTACAGCGATAAAATGCGACAAAAAGTTCACACATGTTTTGTTATTACATATTTTCGCCTCTTTTCCGGCAAGGTTGACAAATGAAGTGATTGGAAAAACCGTAAAATAAAATTTTCACTATCACTGCTCAGTGGCAGTGGTTTAAACGGTTAAATATTTCACTCTGATATTGGAATTTGAAGAACAAAGTTGAATGAACCTTTTAACGTTATATTCATAGCATCCACCCAGTGGTGCTCAAGGTCATCTTTTTCGACACCTGGTTTCCAAATTCCCTGTACCATAATGTCAAACCCTGTGTCACCAAGTGTTTGCGCTGAGTTTCCAGTTGGTAACTAATTTCTGAATCTAAGGGGGGAAACTGAAATCGACTTTTAATACACAACTAGCATTTCTCTATGCGGTGTACTTGGTGCTGCCATTGGATCATCCTTCCTGCTTGTCAGCCTTTCCCACATTGTAAACTCCCCGCAACAACTCACGTCGGTACTCATTAACCGAGGGAAAATTGATTCGAATTGAAACTCAGGAATTCCTGAGTGGCAGTGTAGTCGAACCATCCTCAACCCTGTCATGCTTTCAGCTAACGAAGAATATCAGCATCCAAAGGTAGTTTTTATAGTCAAACAGTTAATCGCTTTATGCTATTGGATGCCTGCTTCCACCAAAAGTAGTCCATTTGGCATCGGATATAGCTACATCCAGTAAGACCTCTTTTGGTTTATTCGGCCAGTCCTACACAAGCCGCGGCAAAGCTCGTTTTGTTGAAGAAGTAAAAAATAAAATTGATATATCCCCGGAAACATCGCGGCACGCTCCTTTTAACTGCCCAGCGGATCCCTTCACATAACCTCTGGACTTAATGCTAGCTAGACAAAAACAGATGCATCCATGTACTTTCAAAATGCGAAAGATCTGGCACACATTTTACCATCTGGAGCATGTCTTCAGAAGTCACTAGGTCGTGTAAAATGTTGTTTGTCTATTTCTGTTCTTGATTGCATGTTTCACTATCTGTTGTCTAATCCATTTCTCTTGATCCCTTCAGCCACTAGCACTCAATCGTGAATTGAGTAAAGCCGTAATCCTGGATTCTCGTCGTCCTTGTTGTTTCATGTCGCATCAGTTTTTTACAAATGAATTTCGTCACAACAATAGGTTTTGTTAAAACTGATAAGCGATGAGTATGACAAACTCTCGACGGATTTTCTAGTTATGCGATGAAAACGGTACGTAAACTTACCGGTTTATTTACGCTTCAACAATAGAAAAATTCCAACGCGATCACATTTGTGATCGCCCCTCCATAGGCCATGTCGAAATAGAAGGATATGTAATTAGCGTCAAAAATATGATATACGTGTGATATGTTTCATTTATTGCGTCCATGGCCCAAGCATTCGATTGGACACTTAGAAGCTTGCTGCTCGTTGTAAGAGAAATGTCAATTTGTGACAACCTCAGATGAATACATTGTGTTTGGCCGATTCATTTTCGAGTGCATGGTGAACTCATAGTTTCTAATGATAAATTGTTCACTCCTACTGCATAATGAATCACGCGGAAAATAGTTAGATCTTGAAACACCAATATAGTTTAAAAAATATTACTCTAAACTTTCCTCCAACCGAGTTTTACCGCGTTTTCTTTACTATAGCAGGTGATGTTATAGAATGCAAGATGGCATTTAGCTTGTTTGTACAGCAATGTCCGTGTGTATGCTATCAGTTGATAAAAATTCCCTTCGAAAATTAATTGCAAACTGCAGGCTTGTTCAAAGGCAACAAACATGAGACGCTTCGGCTTGGTCTCAGGACTCATCCGGTGAAGTGCATGCTCTACGATAGTGTACGTGGTACACTCGAGCATGTGGTGACATCATACGCCTAACATTACCGGTCCCTAGCAGATATACCGGTTCAAAGCACACTGATTTTGTCAAATTCTGTTGAAAAGGGCAAAATTTGAGCTTGAACAGCTCGAAATCCATTTGCTAGCCAACATGATGAATTTATTATTATTATTATTATTATTACTATTAGACAGCATGTTTACGCGTGACTTGTGAGAATTTTGGGATAATAAGGGCAATACTGATCGACTTCTCTTTCATATTGCTACTGTAAAGCGAAACTGGATCGAGAACGGGAACATCGTGGACGGCAGTTTGTGCTCTATCCTCGCCAAAGTAACCATGTAGTTTGTAGTCAGGATTAAAATCCGTTCCGTGTTCAGAAAATTGGTGAAGTTAACAGGGAACCGATGATTACGCATCCTTGTTTTAATACTCGATTCGCCAAAAAATACCTTAGTTAGATGAGCATGTTAGTGGGTTTTTCATAAGTTGAATCTTATACTGTTT
>LUCM01011653.1:9712-196394 GCA_008360955.1 Fasciolopsis buskii | reverse complement strand
ACAAAGTTTCCGTCTTATTCGCGGGCTAGACCGTGATAAAATCAAACCACATTAAAGAGCGGTTGAACTATTTAGGTTGGATCAACTTTTTCATACCTTTGATAATAAGAGGGCTTACCTGATTTTGTCGATAGACCTTTGATGTGCGATCAATCTTAAAGCATGGCATATTAATTCTTTCCCGACTATCCAGTGTGTATTGCATCGCCGAACCAAAACCGAAAGCGCCTTCTGGATTTGGCATGGTTGGAAGGTGGTAACATGATAGGACTTACTTTCCTAGTACTTCTTTCAGTTCAAATAGCATCTTTTCTCGCAAAATGGCTCGCGTATGATCTCCCTACGGTTCATTTTAAAACACGTTTTCGTAGAGATAAACAAATGCTCCACGAAATGTCCAGGACACATGTTGACACGTAGCTGAAAGGTTACTGGTAATCAAGGCCGGGAAATAAACCAAAAAATCCCATTGAGACGAATATTTAGCTCCCTTGTGGTTGAATAAAAGAATGGCTGCCTCTGTCAGAACTCACACGAAACATTCTGAGCGGTTTTTGTTCGCTTCACGATATGGTTGCAGACCAAAACTTATATATAGCCACTTCTGTTATAATAAGAATAAGTCAGCTCCCATAAGGAGTTAGAAAACCTAGGTTTGACCCGGGCCGCTTTATTAGTTCTGGATCAGTTCTACAACCAGACGGGTGCAGAATATGTCAAGGCTCGAGGGCGCAACTTCAGAGTCGAGGGATTCACTCTCAAGATGAATCGCCAGAAGTAGTCAGCTCGGGCACTCGCAAAAATGGAGACAAAACTTTCAGCTTCATCGAATTGCGTCCCAAAACGCCAACAGCGACTTACTTCTCATATCACTCGGGGGGGAATCTAGTTCATGCAAGTTTGACCGAGGTGAGTTCTCATCAGTCCTACTTAGGCGAAGAAACACTCTATAACCGGGTCATGAGTGCCGAGCCTTCTTCAAACGATTACGATGGCTGCATATTCCAATCGTTAAGCAAAGCACATGAGGTAACATTGCATCAAACCGTAATAGGATTTCGACGACAGATGCACCACTAAGTGATGAACAGTTTAAACTGGGATAAGAATCAGTAAAAAATTCTGGAAATCACCGCAAGACGCAAAGTAGTATGAATAAAGACGTCAGTCATATGAGAACGAGGCAGTTAGGTTACAAGAATGGGTGACAGCAGAAACTAATCAATATATTGTAATATGTACTATGTCATGTTTATTACGGTAGATTGTGAGACTTGCTCTGGATTTATTCATTCGCAAATGGATAATGCGTAATTTCAGGTCATCAGTAATCCGACTTCGGAATCCCAGTCAATGTAGGGAGTAAAATAAGACCATCACCTTAGATGTATTTCCATATTATCTCATTATTACAAACACAAACGGTGAAACCATGGCTTTTTTCTCAATATGGTAAGTCTACCGCGTCCACCCAATGGCCAGCCGTTCCATATGAACCACGGAGCTAAGTGACTTACAGGCAAGTCTTCCTCTCAGGGTCCACTAATCTGAGTTATTATTATGACTTCTCATCTCGAGTTGCAAACATTTGTTTTGGAGCTCATGGAGATTGCCCTCGACAGGCCCGGTTGCCTTCAACTCCGTATTATCGTCGCCAGTAACCAGGTTCAATGGGTCTACGCTGGCCCTTAGTTTTTCTACTCAGAAATTCTCTAAATTTCTGCGTAAATTTTCAATGACATTGTCCTGTCTAATGTGGATTTTGTATGTAGTTATTCCATGATAATTCTTGCCTAGTTGTGTGAGGCAACTCAAACTCTGAACGTCGTTTTCACAATTAGCGGTAAGCAGGTCATAGATTGATGACTGTTGGACTGCCCTAAACCTTGTGTTTTTCCTCACCTGTGCAGTTAGGGCTCTATATTATAGTACCCGTCTGAAGACATCTACGACAATACTGTATTTACAGCCTCCAACGTCCCGTCCGAACTCGTTTCAGAGTACCACGTCTCGGCGACCAGAAATATTGAAGAATTTCTCTCCTCAGCCCTGGTGAGTGATTTCATTCATTTATTCCTTTTATCGCGTGCACTTTTGCAAAGAACTTCCGAATTCGCTCGGTCTCCCCGGTTTAATCGATATCTCATTCCCGAAGGGTCACTTCGATTTTTGCCATTTCTTCTGCAAGTGGTGAGCTAAGGATTCCATGGGATAGTTCATCCATCTGCTCTGCAGTTTCACGATGCCGTGTTTACCGCAGTACACAGGTGTGATTTCCTTTGACTCCCCGCAATCTGACATTCTCAAAGAACCGCCACCACCGACGTTCTCGGACCACTTCCATGAGCTTATGCACCTATACAAGGTCGTGAACAACGCTGTTTGAACACTTAGTTTAGCTGCCACTTCCCGCACGACTTCAATTTTGCCGTTGACAGATCCCCCATCTTTGGGCTATTCGGTTCCTTCAGTCCTGCGCGGAAGGGTGTTCCCGGCTATGTGACTAATCGGCTTTGTCTAGGGTGATTTTCAGCTTTTCCAGGGCTCCCTCAGCACTCGGATTTCGGTTAATCCGTCCGGGAGGACATGTTTGCGGTCAATCGTGCCGTTTTTCACTAGTCCAGATATAGCTACAAGCGGGTCCCTGATCATTACATTTGTGATTTAGCTGTCTGCGGTTTACACTATATTTGGGTGCCTTCTGAGTGCGTACTCTATGTACCCTATTTAAACCAGCATGTTGATCCACATCAACCCTTAATAACCTGGATTCCGGTCCCGTTACGATGTTAGATGAAATTAAGCATCCTGGATACCCAGTAAGCTCCTCGGTGGGTATAGTACCGTGCTTCGTACGTTGCCCATAAATGATCTTGAGTCACGGTCCGTTCTTCCCCGTGAACTAGCATCGGTCAACCCGATAGACAAAGCCAAACAATTGCCTTTCTCCTTAAAATTTAGTGGAAACATCGCCACGAGAAGGTAGCGAGTAGGGCTGTAAGTCATCGACTGTCCTTCATTTAGCAAGTTGTCAGCAAAGCCGAAACAACGTTATCTGTTTCCTCATATTACTCGATGAATTTCCATGCCGGAAAGTTGCACAATATATTGGCCCCATATACGTCAACAATGTCATTAAACCTGTGGTTCCTCACCAAAGTCCCCAGAAGAACAGAGACCAGCGTTAGTTGCAAACAGCTCCAAATATCGGGCCCCCATCGGGTCTTATATGGCTAACCCGGACTTGGTAAGATAAAGACTGGAAAGTTGGTCATCCTCGTATTTGCGCCACTTCACCAGCAAGTAGTTGTCCAACTATGGTTTGAATTTGTGATAGTCACAGACTTCCACGAAAGTCGTTAGTAGCAAGTTCTGCAGCTTGGTCGTCCTCCTGGAAAACTCAGCCCACAGCTACAGTCTCATCTCTGCACGGAGAAAACATCAAATGTACGTGAAGTAGCAAACCTAAGGGAGCAATCTGGTGAGTTTAAATTGATCCGCGTAGCTTAACCCACATAACACCAAAACGGAGCCAGGAGCAGCTGTCTG
Source organism: Fasciolopsis buskii (assembly GCA_008360955.1). NCBI lineage: Eukaryota > Metazoa > Platyhelminthes > Trematoda > Plagiorchiida > Fasciolidae > Fasciolopsis > Fasciolopsis buskii. Next base: position 192,845 of record LUCM01011653.1, on the reverse strand, counting down.
CACTCCTATAGATTTGTGAAATCAATCGCTGTATGTGGAAAGGCACTAACTCCTTCAAACTCAAGCAGTGGACGCACTTAGGTGGGTAATAGAAACTTGAAGGCATCGTATAACAGCCGATCAAAACAAAAACAACAGCAATGGAGACGCCACAAGCGTACCGCCGGGAATCTCTAACGAAGGACCAAGTACAACCGCAGATCGCGTTCACCGCTGATTAATCAAAACACAGAATCGTGAAGGAACTAACTGCAAGTGACAAACCTCATAAACCCGCCATGGCTCCCATCAACGAACGAGAGCACTCAGGCGTTCCTGCAGTCATACGTACCATAGGGGGACACTTAGTGTGGTCCAGAATGATTCCTCAAGCCGCTCATGAAAAAAATCTCAAAAGTTCTTGGGCGACTTTATTAAATTCGTTTTAGAGTTTTATACGGTGCAGAATTTCCCCTTCTAGATTAATGACTGCAGAGCTTATTGCTATTTTAGTGGTATACAGCAACTCGCTGTCGTGCGGCTTGTTACAATGCTTGAACTTATGTGACCGTATGGCAATCCAAGGTTTGGGGTCAAGGTTGCCGGTCCCCCCTTCCCGTGTAGTGGGTCATAATGGCCATGGGCCATATGCGTTCCACTGCACTCAGGCTTCATGCACGCCACAAAAAGTGTGATATAATTATTTCAAGTCTAACTTGAAAGTGACTGATATATACCAGATCTCCCAAGCAGGCCGCTACCCAAGATGTGGGCCAAACCTGAGGCTAAAGCTCCACAATTGCCCAAAGGTTGGTGCCAGCCCACTGGGGAACCCTGGGTAGCCAATAGCACTACCCCGTGATTTTCCATCACAAGGTAGAGGCTGACGCCAAGCTCGTCCCACGGGGTCAATCCGGCGTCTGGCATGGATACATACTTCGGCGGGATTTGAGACTTACTTCCTATTCAACCTCATGTAGCACGAAGAAAGTCTCTCTGAGACATCTGAAACACAATTCCTCTCCTTGACCATTGGTTGTGACTCCTGCACACTTCGAAGAAAATACTTATCTGTGTTAACTTCAGGGGACAAATGGTGCTTGGGGCAACCTAGCACTGTCGGCATCTTTAGTCTCGTCAGAGTTTTAGACTGTCCGTATAGATTAAACATGCACGTTTCAATACATGTAGTGAAGCGTAAGGGAACGATAGGGGCAGCATTAGCACAGGAGCTTCCTCTTTCATTTCAGTTCAACATTTTAGCTCAATCCAGTTGTTAAAGGAAAAAAGTGACAAAAAAGGGTCAAACGGGCATCCAGAGTTTTTCCGACGGTATGCGCAGAGATTGGCATCCAACTCTGCAAGTGTTATCTTCCTCGCATTATCCGCGGCGATCCGGTGACCCCGTTCCCGTTGTAAAAGAGTGATAGAGAGAGAAAATCTCATTTCCCCCCAAAGAGAGAAAACGATTATTCCTTGGGCAGTCCAAAAGGGTGTGCACAGTCAAAAGTAACACACACACCTCTAAAATACATACATGGTAACTTACCTCACCCCATACACAATCTAACTCCACCTTAGAAGTCTTGAAAGTGTGACCCAACGGCACTTCTAGCCAACTTATTGCACCAGTTTACCAGTCCGTTGCTAAAGAAGTGCCCTCTAGCTGCCGGCTGAGAGCGATGTTTTATCAGTTTCTTTCCATCCCTCCTGGTTCTGCTGCCAAGGGTTTCGTGGAAAAGAACCTCGGGACGAATTCCACTCAGGCATTTAACTATCTTGAACGTCTCGATTAGATCCCCAGAATCCTTTGGCGTTCCAATGAGAACAAGCCCAAGCCACTCAATCTCGGTTAACAGGTTCTTTGTCTTTGACATTCTATCACCCGTATGGCTAGTTGTTACACCTTCCCCAAGCCTAAAACAGTATTCTAAGTGAGGCCTAACAAAAGCTTATAACAGAGGAGCAAAAATCTCCGCATTTCGGCACGACAGCGCTGATCTCAGTTTAGAAAGCTCGGCTTTCTTTGCAGCCACAACACACCGGTCAGCCCATTTGAAATCCGACATAGCCTGATTCCCAAGGTCCTTTATTTTGCTTACGCCAATTATCGGAAAGACTATCCTCGTATGCAATTGTAACGCCCTCTACACTCCTTGAAAGCAAGTGGCTTTTTCCTGCCTTTGGTTGCAGATCCCTTTTTGTAGTTTAAAACTGAAACGATACCCCTGTTTAGATCATTCTGTCCAGCGGACCCAACCACCTAGGAGACCGTAGTGCCGTAGCTAAATCCCTTACAAACAGTAAGAGCAACAGTGGCCCGATTACCAAGCCCTGGAGTACTGCATTAGTGACCACCCTTGTGTTCGACCTAGCCCCATCCGACTAAGACGTAAAAGGTACTACCATTCAAAACTTCACCAACCCACTTCAGTGTCCAACCAACTATGCCAAAGGCTCGCAATTCCAGCGGTAGGTGGCGGTGATTTACCGAGTCAAACGCCTTACTGAAATCGAGATAACATACTTCTACCGGAATGCCTTCATATAGTCTGCAAGTTACTTCGTCTAAGAGGCGCAAGGGATTTGTAAGACAAGATCTCTGTTTCAGAAATTTCTGTCAAGCGGGATACTGCATGCAGTGTCGCGTCATGTGTAGATACATGTTCTTTAATAGTGATTTCCAGCAGTTTGCACCGTATGCTTGTCAGGCTCACTGATCTGTAATTCCTACTTCCAACCGTGAGCCGCCCTTGTGGATAGCCACTACCGCTGTCATTTCCACGAGGTTTCACGGGGTGCGGTCGGCCTAGGAACCACAGTTTTCAAGTGACCCAGATTCTGGTGGTAGGTTTACGGCTCGACAACAGATCAAGGTCTTCCGAGTACGTTTCTGTGTCCGATTTTCTGGTAAGAATCAGTGCGGGGACAATAGTTAATCCCGTGGCAAATATCCTGGCTGCAAAGTTGTCTTGTATCGGTTACAAATCGGCCCTGTGAAAAGGTCGGCCAGAGGCCTTATAATAGCCGGTTGGTTCTCATCCGGGCCTGCTGATTTGCTGACGCTTATATTCCATGGATGTAGGCGAAACATATCTTGTAGTATCTGCAAGTTAGGGGATGTGGAAGATCTAACTCTATGGAAGCCCTCATCCACCCTATGTACACTGCCAAAGCAGCCACTTGGTACTTTTATCTTGCCGCTGTCAGCCGTGGCAACTGAATTTTCATCCATTGTTGGTTGGCCGACCAATTCTCTGAGGGATCCCTTTGACTGGAGATAAGCACAGTATTTCTTGGGGTCTTGCATCGCACTTGACCAACCTTGCTTCGCTTCTGTACTTGGCATTTTGCACTAACCTTGTTTCTATTCTTCGCTTACAGAGCCCATACCTGGCTGCTCCCGTGGGCCTTATGCAGGAACCAACTTCGGTATCGACGTTTTATAGCCCTTTATATTCCTGCCTTCCATCTTGCTCCACTGCCTTATTTTCGTCGTCCCTTCAGTGGTGCGAACTCGTCTTGCAGGATGACCAAGGACTTTTTCATTACCTGCCAAAGGTTTCCCACACTGGGTTCATTAGTGTCCCATGGCAGCTCTAACACACTATCACGAAGCTTCCACATCCACTTCCTTAAAGGTCCCTACTCTCTTAAGCGCAGCATTTGGAAGCAAAACAAAGTGTGCATTTAACGATCACGTGATCACCCTTGCCCAAAGGAGAATAGAACTGCACCTGCTCTATATCCCTCCCCTGTTTTGTCATTATAAGGTCCAGCAGGGATGGTGAACGTCCAGCCCTACATCTAGTGCTCTCCTTTATGTATCGGTGCATAGAATTTTCATGAAGCTACCAAGGAGATTCCTTTCAAGTCCCCGGTGTACACATTTAACGTTCCACTTAATTTGTTGCAATGTGAAATCGCCCACGGTCAATACCTCGGCGGGAACAGTAATTGCCTCCGTCAAAGCTTGAAAGAAGTGGATGTCTTCCTCGAGGCTTGAACCTGAGGAGCGATACACGCAGCCCAAGTGGACTATCATCTTTCTTGATCACGTAAACCTAACGATGTATAGTTGAACAATACTATTGCACAGTCTAACTCCCGATTTCAAATGATTTGTCCATTCACTAACAGCGATGTCTGTCTTTCCATTTGGTTTCTTTGAAGGTTTGTTTCATGTTTAATTTGGTTGACTCTCCTGACTTGGTCTCGATGCAAGTAAAATCGTTTACCCATCAGGCATATATTCTACGTGGACTCAAACTTTTTTCGTTGCCTTTCTCCTTTGCGCTTGGGATAGCCATTAACAAATATTTTGTTCTACGCGGCCCCTAATTGTGTTTTTGAACCATTGATATCAGCAATGTGGTTCACGTGAATTATTGCTGCCCTTTTATTTGACCTTAATTATCTGAACAGAGCCGTTTACTGGCCCGTGAATTTTATTTCTATACCCCTTCAACTCAACCGCACCATAACGTGAGCGAGGCAAGTGCCAGTTGGATTCGATGAATTTTCTTGTCTTTTCGGTCGAAACCAAACGGACTTTAGGCGATAGATTTCTCTCCTACGTCCTTCCTGTTTACTGAATGATGTCAACACTAATTTAGATCTGCAGTCCCAGATTTATTCGTCTCTTGGATAGAGGGTTTCACCTTCCACTATTCAGTTCGTGATTTATTCGGTTATTGAGGTTATGGCTGGTGCTGACTTTATCAGGGCAACTTATCACTTCATCGCTTAGTCGATAGCAAAATATACGAGAGGGTGCCCACCAGGGTCACGGAAATTGTGAAAATAAAGATCTCCATTCTAAAGTTTACTCAGTGCAAATCCGACCGAGAGTAGTGATAAACATTTTGTGGGAAAAACTTCTCCCCGGTTTGACGGGTCTGGTAACCATCTGAAAACGTAAAAACATTTATCGGTATCTTCTTATGTACGCTAGACTGATCAGACAAGTCAGTCTTTGGCAATTAAGGGTGCTGTTTTGTTATCATCAGGAGAATCAGGACTTTTTGCCTAGTTGAAAATTTTCCCTAAAATTTTTGAGAATCAACTTTGACCTCCTCTCTCTGTGATCGTCCTGTCAATGTTTATTTCAAACCTGGAACTCCGCATTTTCAGCTCCAGACTGGATCTAAGTGAAACGCCTTTGTGCTGTTTGCCACGTATTCTCTCCACCCATCGAATTGCTTTTAGGAGCAAATTTGCTGATCAGCCTGGCTACTTCCCACTTGCACCCTCCCGCACTTCTTGACAACATTTCCTTGTCTGTTTGTCAAATATGCGCCATACGGTCAGCCAGATGAGTGTGAATAACTACAAAATCACAAGCGGGTCAACATTTTGTGGAAATCTGAATAAAAGTCTTGATGCAGAACAAGAATAAAAGGTGAAATTTTGGATATATTGCATAATATCAGTTAACAACATGAAGGACATTGCAATATAGAATTCAATTGTTAACAGCGGAAAAAGCCAGTTATGCGAAATTATCAGTAAACTGTTTGAACCACTTTGTTCAACCTTTTGATGGCTAGTCTATAACAGGCACCGTCAAAAATTAGGTTTAGCGCATATGAAGAGCGCTAAGGGGAAAAAAGAGCAAGCTTATTTTAGGAAGGACGCGGTTTGTGTTGAAGATACCCATGATTCTTTGTTCGTTTTGAAGATGGAATACAAATAGTTGGTATACGTGAGCTGATGAAGGGATTACGGTGACACGAAAGTCAGCAAAACCATCACGGGAATCCTGTCGTAAAGCCTTTGTGTTTGCAGTCCACTGGTAAAATTCGGTTGATAGAGCAGAAAGCAGCATATTGGCGGAGATGTCCTAGGCGATGACTTCGGAGTTAACAAAACCATTGACATACTCTTCAGCAAGCTGATGTTTTCCGATCAAATGGATTCCTCCAAAGATAAACCCATAAAAACTGAACATCATTGCCACACGCTTCGCGTGTGTAACTTTGGAGAAATCCGGAAAGAAAACTTGTGAATCTAACATGAATCCATAAGCATCTTTGCAATGTCCGGAACGAATGAAGCCTCTTAGATTCTTTTTCTCTGCTCCACCTTCATCCGAAATCAGACTACTCTCGCCGAACTGGCTCATAATGACAGTCATTTTGGCTATCGTTTACATTCCATTGCACATATTTACCCTTTCTATCCTCACAATTCTGCCTCCGGTTGAAGTTTCCTCGGAGAAATCTATTGTTGTTACCGTGAATTAATTGGAACTGTATTGGTACAGTCAAGTTTTTCATTTCTCACAAAGCTGGACCGTTAAATCTTAGTTAATCCAAACTGATTTCTGATCATGACTTCCCAATTTGCACATCAGGAATAATCAACTATTCAGGAAGCCGATGCGTAGCGAATAATTGTATACTCTGGCATCATGATAGGCCTAACCACTAGGTTTAAGGAGCTGTCCTTTCGAAGATTGTCGACCTCAGATTTCGTCACCTGGGCCTGTGCCACTGCATCAAGGCAGATGCTTGGTGTTGGAGGCAAACAACGTTAGTATATACGAGAACTTCCCCGTAGGCAAGTCTTATCTCCACAGTGAAACAGTATCTGAGTGGCGAATTTTCCTTGGCGATGCCCAGTCAAAATCCGAATGCAAAGCATATACTGGCGGTTTGTTATCTGCAAACACCTTGAATGGACTACTCTTTTGTTGGTTCTCAAGTGTCGCGCAGCGAGATAGACAGCCAGCAACTCGCCGCCAGACCTGTTCTCTCTGAGCCCTGACGGTTGCCGCTTCTTGGAAAAGAATGCTAAAAGTTTCCGAGAACCGTCCATGCACTGCTAAATTTCATTGTTTGAGGTTTAGTTTATCAGGGACGCGAGTGCTGAAGGGTCGCAGTGTATATGCACCGGTATTTTGGTGGTAAGTTCTATAGTGGGTTGTAACACATGATTCGCTTTTAACTCCTCGCGTTCAAATCCTCACGCTTCACTCCTCACAACAGATCTAAGAGTAGAGCAGTGAGTTCTGAGCAGCTAGGGTGAAACGCATGCAGGATTTAACCAGGCCGACAAGCTGTCTATGACAACGGGGCTCTGGACAGTCAGGAATAGCAGTGACCTTATCCGGCAATGGAGCTATGCCTAGAAACTATACGCGTTGCAATAAGAATGTGACGGCCGGCTATGCCAACTCACATTTTGAAGCGCCAGTCGTTACGCCATGTTTGCCAAAGCGATCAAACTGAGAGGGTGGGTAGGCTGGGCTTAACTCCTGCGAGCGGCTAGCAACCAAAATATCCTTCAGGTACACACGCTCACTGTCTGAACCTAATATGACTTCATGCACAAACCTATGCAAGGTTTGAGCTGCACTGCTGAGCCCAAAGGGCATTCCCGCACATTCGAACAGTCCAAAGGTCGTTGTCACCGCGGTTTCTGGGGTGTCGATCTCCTATACAGGGACCTGGCTCTAAGCTGGTACTAAATTAATGCGGCTGAAGGACATGCAACCAGTTTGCGACGAAGTGAGGCTTTCTATATTGCATTCGGGTACCTATCGGGAAAGGTGACCCTGTAGTCCCTACAGATCATCAGTCGCCAACGGACTAAGGTGTGATTTCATTGACGACATCATGCGAGCCGGTCACGATCAGCGGGTAAAGAAACTGGAAAAAATTCATGTCAACAATAAGGCAACGATGAGCACCCAACGAAAGGTACGATTCAGACCTTGATCGATAAAAAGGAAATGATGTCTATAGTTATGGGTACCGGCGCCGTTTCCATCTCAGGGTCTCTCTGCTGTGACAGCGGCAAAATTTCGTGGGACACGGGGGTTGCGCTAATCCCAGCACGGAAATTTACTAGGATAAGTCAGTCTGATGTTCTTGACGCTTGGAAGGCAACTACTAGTAGAAAGCACGGTGTCGTGTGCCGAAGCCACAAACCGGGAACTTAGTTTTATTTTCTTACTTGGGAATATGTACCCTGGGCCAGGTTTATTTGTAATGCTCCCAAAGTGGATGTGCTATTTGTAGTAACCTTCCGGTGATGGCGCGATGGGTTGCTTTGGTGAGAAGATACTGCGCTTGACTCGGAGCGTACTGAACAGATCTCGTGGCCGAGCTCTATCCACGACCAACACTTGTAGCGACTCGTCGATTCTCGTTAAGGTATCTCTTAATTCGTCCGGCGCAGAAGCGGATGCAGCTCTGGAGAACGGAGAAGTGCTCAATGCTGATTTAACTGGCCGGTGGCACGATATGATTTCATCGTCATATAGTGAATACTTACGAGTGGCACTAGGCAAGGCAGACAGATGAGGTGGGAGCTGTTGAACCCCCAGCCCCCTGAATACCAGGTCCTTGCCGAATAATGCGCCATTGAGCCGCCGCAGTTCTCGAGGTAGCTCCTGGGGCTTCCTATTTACAAGCTCGATCCCCTGAATAGGCTGATGGATCCGCTGATCTTCAGTGGAGGCATTCCGGTTTATGGCCGCCTCCGTCCATGCCTTGCAACTGCGCAAAGGTTCTACGACGTCCCGGAACCACAGGGTTAGATCTGTGGAAGACGGCCAGCAACCCCTCTAGATCAACGGAATTTGCTGGTTACCCTTTGATTCTCGAATTCCAGCTCAGCTGAAGCAAACCAGAGTTGAGGATCGGACGGCGTGAAGGAAGACTTACGAAAAGTCTGGGCCTTGGTTTTGGGCCTGGACATGGCGCCGTATTCGCAAAAAATACGTAAACGACCGGTACGGGAAGCTATCGGCAGCAAAAACGTAGCCAGTATACATCGACACGAACAGCAGTCTGCAGCGAAAATCAAATTTCAATTCACCCGTGAAAGAAACAAAGAGCACAAAGGACAAAAGAAACAAACAGACACTTACCTTAACAGTAAATTTTGTCTGACCCACCGATTTGTGAGGCAGGTTATCTTAGCGCAGATCTTGCATTACGTTCATTTGCCCTTAATCGCTGGAACCATCTGTGAGTCGCTCTTACTCGGCGGTGCGCGATTACAATAGTGACAACCGAGACAAACGGTCGGTACAATAGAAAGACTGTCGGGAGCGGTAAAATGTGCAGTATATTTGACAGGAACTCGCAACCGGGGAGTGGGTGCGCAACGTGTAAATAGAAACCGCGTTGGGCGGTCAGCGTTTGGCTAAACAAGCTATCCGAAGGAAGAAGTCATTTTTCGCTTTAAGACGGCCTATCCTGTGCTTACTTTACTTAAGGCCAGTTAGAAAAGTATTCTGTAGGGCGCTTGCAAAATATCCAAAAGTGAGTCAACTCTGAAGCATTACAGAAAACAGGGGAATTCACTTTTGGCCATTCAAAGCATATTGTAAAACGTTTTATATACTGCTGCCATTGGGAACTGAACAGGTCTAAAGGAAGTATTACCGGTAGGTTCAACCAAAGGGTTCACTCACGACCTTGGTGGTTTAGTATGACAGGAATTTGTGTGATGATGATAAAAGTAAAGTGGGTGCTCTCGGCGTGCACCTCAGAAATGCACATACCGCAGATGTGAAAAAACAGGGAGGGATCAATACTGCCGTAGAATTAATCACTAGTTCTTGAGTTCTGATGACTGATGGAATACATTGAGAATAACAGTGGAGTTAAGTGGATACAAACTGGTGGAACAAGGTGGCATTTATGCAGGAATTTTCAAGATCCTGTCGGCGCAAGTGCGCATGTTTTGAAACCGTTAGGTATAATGTTAATTCAGTGCTGTATTTGAACCGGAATACACCGGTGGTGATTTCTACAAATAAAGGTAAATCAGGGCCACCCACCTGTGTCCCTCACCCATTCATTGTGAAGGCCTCAAGAAACCGAGATATGAGGGCGTGAGCAAGCATCATATGGATGACAAACATATGTAAGGAAAAGCAGGGATTCCTGAGTTGAAAGAAAGTCTATCAATGACTCCTGTATAGGGAAACGCATGATCTGGAATTGGTTGGTCACAGTAAAATAAGGGCAATGGGTTTTCCATGATTTTCTGGTTTTAAATAGGGAATGAGAATTCGGATACGTTGCAAATAATCAGCGGATTGTGTAGCAACGTGTCTCAGCCCTTCATTTACCCCCTCACTTTATATGCCGTCAAAACCAAGTTTCATATTTGCTAACGGTATTAAAACTAAATACAGGGGGCAAAGTCAGGATAATCGCCGACCCCCCAAAGAGCACTAGCATCGTTGCGGAGTTGGGATGGGTCTCTTGATGCAAACTAAGGTAAATTACTAACTAGAATCTAGGAGGGACCAACCATAATTGAGGGGAGTGGACCTTTTGGGGCCTTGGCCATTAGGAAGCAAAAGATTCCGGTGTAATTTTGACAGTGCACTTCACATTGGTATATCACCACCGCAAACTGACAACCCAAAAGGTTCGAAGAGAGGATGTTAGGCTAAATACAGCCCCTTTTTGTGAGAAGCCTGACGTGTTTACCGTGCTATGCGAAGCTGTCTAGAGAACCTAACCATAATGCTTCCTCCGGGGCTGGGTATCACTGCCCAAGAAAGGTGCCACCGGACTTCATGGTTTGACATAGGAGGAAACGCTGCGTAAATTGGATGCATTCTACTTGGAGGAGAGAGGGGCTATAGATGACTTAACTGTGACCAATAAAATATGAGCCCAGAAGATTCTCTGATCATTCCACTGATCCAAGAAGAAAAGGAAACAGTGTAGCGTTATGGAAGTCACATCTAAGACTGAACGTAGGTAGGGGAACGTCTTCAGTACCAGAACGTCCAATCATACGCTCCAAGGTATCCAGGAAATGATTCTGTGACATTAGTAGGGGATGCTGTGCTCGCCACTTAAGGTATTGTGGGCTCTGGTTTGTCTGCCTGACCAGTACTATCTTTTGGAAACTGAACTGAACTGAAGAGTTTCAGAAGACAGGCTAACCTACACCATTCCATCCACTGCGGTATAAGTCGAACTCTAAATGGCAGGTGCTTCGTATGTTGGATGGCTTTCTCCGAAAAAATTCCGTGGCCACCTTTTTATATCTGTCACTCTTTAACAATAGGTGGGCAAGAATTACAGTCACTGATTCCAAAAGTTATATAAAAGTTCCAGCGCACTCTCACTGCTTTGTATCGAAACCTTCGTACTCCAAAGGTGGCGGAAAAAGCCAACAGTCATCAGACAGCCCAAGTAAATTTGCATACATATATTCATCAGCTCTCGGCTGTCCTCGCGAATGTTCTCAATGGGCAAAACTACTGCGACTCACTCAGAACAAAAGACCGTTGTCCTACATAATAATATTCAAATGAGCAGAGATGGAAAGCGGAGTACGCTAAATACTCATGGCGAAAGAGGAAGAACGAGAAACAGAGCCACAAAATTCTTCTCCAACTTGAAGCTGAAAGAGAAGCTACAAGGGTGCGAAATGAGAGCAAGTCAACGTCTGAGGAACATATAGCTGAAAAGACCAACCTGGAAGGTTCATTCAGAGGTGTGTGGGCCAGATCAGGGTCATTTTTCGTGACCCCCTACAACCAGGGCCACCATGTTGAACACGCCCAAGTCTGGGCATCCCAAGCAGCAAACAAAAGATTTTCAAAGCAGGTTTTGAATGGCTTTCGAGTGCTTTGATTCCCAAACCGTCTCCGGTGAAACGAGTAGCATACTAATTCATGAATTGCATCGTAATAAATAACGATGCAAAAATAGGCGTTTTATTTTGAAATGCATCCCGCCTGTTTTCCACCATTTGCTTGCAACCACCTCCGGGATCAGATTCTGGATGTTCTATAAAAGCGTACTTTTATGCTGGAAATTTTCTTGTCCTTAGGGAACGGTGAATGAGAATACATTTCAGCGGGGTCCGCAGCGAAACATGGAGTTGTTCCTCCGGATAGCTTGTTTAACTGAATGTTGATCGCCAAGAGCGGTCGCCACTTGTGCGCTGCTCACGCACGCCAAGCTCGCACGCTGCTGTCAAAATATACTCAAGTTGCTTCCGTTTCCGACTGTCTTTTCCTTATACTGGTCAAGTGTTAGGGTTGCCAGTACCTTAAACCTACCAAGCCGAATAGGAGGGACGCACAAGTGGTCACAAAGGCTAAGGGCAAGCAAAACGTAATACGAGATTCACGTTAGGGTACTCCGTTCTACAGGTCACTACAAAGCACTCGCTCAAGATGATTCGCTATTAGTCATGTGTTTGACGATCACGTATTTGACCTATTAGTGTCATAAGCTATGTGTATTTATGATACAACTTAACAGAGTCGCATGTAAAAATCTATTGCTAATTGCCACTGCTGTTAATATTAGAACCACTTTGAGTTAATGCTAAGCATCGTGTTACACCGGATTGGTATTATTAAAGGTTTCTAACTAAAGTTCTTTGTAAGCAGTGCTAGTATGTGTTCGTTTACTTGTTTTTTGGTATAGTGATTCCAAGTGGTCTGCTGAACTAAGGGCATCAAGACTTACTCAAGTGAAACCTTCAACAGTCGGGCGGTACTTATTGCTAATAGGTACTGTAACCAGCTGTCAGTGCACGTGTTTCAATTGGGGAATATCCTGTGAGTGCAATATAAATAATTTGACTATTCAACGATAGTGGTGAAAGCGTGGTTAGAAGTAATTATCAGCAATATAAATGCTACCGTAAGATAGCACAAAGCCATTTGATGAACATACCATTTCTGTGAATTTGTTTTTCAATTAGCTATGTTTGGACTTCCCAAGTGGCGACAGTATACACCGTTGCCTTCCAATATTATGGAGTGAGAAACATTTGGTGGAGTGCCTTAGTGCTCTGTGCAACGGGAGTGTTTGTAGAATAATCCATATGGCCGTACCGCAAATTTACATGACTTCTTTGTTTAGATTCGCCTTTTGTGTACAACTCAGAGGAGATATTTATTATGGCCATGAAAACGTTGTGAAGGACACTGTGGCAAGTGAACAGATGTGGAAGTCCACAGTCATTGCGAATCGTGTTATGGAAGGGGGAAGATATTCTCAATGGTTAGCAGTGCACAATTTATCACGGTAGCCAAGGTCCCGTGACCGCGGTGCTTGCAAATCCCGTGTTCAACGAAAGTAAGGTGGAACATCTATACATTAAAAGTTTCCTTACCCAGTGATACTGCATAAACTAGAAAGGATGCCTTGTGCGTTGATGAAATCCATAGATAACATTGAAAATAGGTGCTTGTGATTACAACTTTAACCAGTAAGATAATATCTGTAACCCTCCTCAGACTTCTTCAATAATTCACTATGAAACATTTAAACAACCTTCAGCAAAGGTTGAACAGAGCCACCAATTGCAAACATCGAGTAACTACACGTCAACGGACTGAGTTTTTGTTAGGCTGCATTGTTTACACGTTATTTTCGAAAATGCCGAGCGAATAGATTAGGAAGTTATTCTCCTCCATTAAGTCGAACAGTGTGGTCGTAATGTGCTCCCGGGAAGCAGCAAAACCGACTTCTCAAATATGAAGTGTATGCTCCTCTCAAGAGTAGTACTTCGGTATAACGTGGTGCTATTTCTTAGACATCGTTCACGTTTGTGCTAATTTGTGTGACAGTCTGGAAAAAGGAAATCGATCGAAATATTCACCGTTGGTCCTTCACCGCTCGCGATAAAGAGGTCATCGGACTAGAAAATAGATGCGGAATACTCACTGTGCTTTTTCCACTTTACTAAGCTAAAAGTGAAGGCAATTTGCACTGGCATTTTGTACACTTGGCAACAACAATCCACTGCTTAGTTCCAGATTATTTAAAGCCTTGTGCTTAAAAGTATGTCTCCATATATTTATATAAACAAATAAAAGTGTACACCCACCAACTACTTCCATTCCGCCAGTGGACGTAAAGTAAATGTTTCGTGCTTCCAAGTATATTACAAATAATTTATGGAAATGTTTGATTTGCTGGCCAAAATTATCATTACACATCAGTGAGCATATGATTTATTCATCGGTGACATCACCCAAACCAATACTGTTCCTCTATAGACTAATATTCTTGCTTTTATTTCTCCCACCAGGCACAAAATCTTAGTGTGGATCCTAAAAATCCATCACGAAAGTCATATTGTACAGCCTTTTATACTTGTGATATAACATTTTATTGGCATTGCACATCTTTATTTCTTACACTCTTTATCACTGGAAAAACGAAAACGATGCTGACAAGTTGCAGGACAGTCTGGGAGTTTAGAAAACTAATGGAAAACGGTAAAATAAGGATTCCTAGACTAAACCACATGGAAAACGCTCAAGAAACGCTAGTGGTTTTATAGCAGCTGAATCCAATCATAAACCACTTCAGAATCCTCAGTTTTCGGTAGCGCAAACCACTAGAAAGCCACTAGTTTGTAGTATGCAAACCCAGACATATATATATATATATATTCTGTATCAAGTCTGACTGCACCTCCAGAGAAACACATGATTTTCACTTTCCGTTGACAATGCCATCTAGCAACAAAAATCAATACCCTTATTTAGATAAAGTTAAGTTCAGTCTGAACAAACATTAACCTTGCACGAACCTGCCTTGTTTGTGGCTGCTACCTCAAAGAAAGATCTGCTCAAGCTAAAGACGTATGGGGAATAATAAAAGATCAACTGAAGAATACTAAGTTGACGAAATGTACGGGAGGAGAAAGGCTTACTATGCAAGAACGCCAAGATTGGATCACTGAGCTATATCACTTATTGTGTCAAACCATTAATTCGTGGGGTCTTCCGGACTCCAAGCCGGTAGTCCAACTGAACCTAAACGAGCCAGTATATTAGGGGAGGTTTTCATACTTTTTAACCTTGTCATTGACCGTCCTCGTCGAACCATCCAGTTACCGTTATCTGCCTTGAAAAACACCATACAACAAGGCGGTCTCTCTATAGGCATCGGCAAACACATCCAAAACACCATAAGCTAGTCTGATTCAATGCCTGACCTAGGGAACAGTAGCCTCCACGCCTAATTTCTGAGCTACCCAAAAACGTTTCCCACCACATCCTACCAATACCACAAAGACAACGGTGTTCAAACATAGAAAATATTCGTATATATTCGGGTCTCAAAAGCCACGTGTAGCAGTAAAACAGCGATACCAATTATATTTCTGCTGTGTATACTCAAAATCTGATTACAAACCGGATGTCATGACAACGATACAGATGCCTAAAATTAGCAAATACCAATCGGCGTTTTGTTTGCCCGAAGATACAGATAGGATAAAACCCGTTCACCTCATCTAGTTGCTCCCTGCAAGAACAAGGTTCGGTTTGAAACATTCTTGCAACAGCGGTTTACAACTCGAAGGTTCAAAACACATCCTAAACATACCTACACTGTGTTTCAGATGATCGAGAATTAACTACAACCTATTTGGATCTTTATTCAATATCATAACATCGCCCGCATGTTCCAAGACAGACAGATACCAGTCTGCGTAAATGTCAGAGCCACTATGCTCATAAGAGGACAGGATTACCTTGATGACCATTTCAAGGACAAAGTAAAAGGGAGGGGTGAAAGAGGACAATCCTGATGAATACCGCTTCTCGTGGTGGATTCGGGTAAAAGATGCTAGGAAAAACAAACTCGGCTTCGGTTGTTCAAATGCGGGAGAACGGAAGGTATATGGATTTCTATGGCGCACCCTTCAACGAGAAACAACGCCAAACAGCTGCACCATCGACTGAGTGGGATGCTGCCTTCAAGTGAAGAAAGACAAATCGTGGGTTTACGAAACACGGGCCTATGTTCTGCTACTTGTTGTAAAGTGAAAATTTGGTCAATACATTTCCGGCCACGACGGAAACCGGGTTGGTTTCCACGCACACACATTTCGCCAGTACTGGATAACTGGCGGAAAATAATGGCCATAAGAAGTTTGGATGCGTTGTTTAGGAAACTAATTTCTCTGTGATTTTCAAGTGAGAATCCATTATCTTTCTTGCAGGTCGGCACAGTCACGGATTCACACCAGTCCTTAAGAACATCTTCCCTTTTTCAAACTGATCCTGGAAATCTTGTTAACTAGTATGTTAATACTTGGCCATGGTCCTTGAATAAGAACGGAGACAATCAATCTGCTTCAGCTGTCTTATGACTTTTGAAAATAAGTATCTGGCTCATTGCCTCCGCTTTGGACGGATGACTGGTTTCTGCCTCATTTGTTTCACTTGCAACCACAAGTGTTAGGTTCACTGTGTCAGTGTGTCCACTAAACTGAGCTCCTTGTTGCACTACTCAACGCTGCAGCCACCGCTGTTGTGGGTGAATCAGTGTGCTATTGGATTTTTAGTCAATTTACTTACGCTCGGCTTTCGTGAACTAATGTTATTTATCTTTTGGTGCAGGTTGAAACGACTACCAGTGGCCGCAACTTCTGTATTTCCCTACATTTCCCTATCCACTATATCCTGCGGTCATATTTTGCTTTTATCGTCCTCCTATCTTTTATCGTAGTTAGTTGGTGTATCGGGGGTTAGATATCTCATTGTATGTAGGATCCGGGAGTGGGGGATAGTGGATGATCTGCGAGAATCCAACAAGGCAATTGAAGTTCAAGTTATCATTCATTTCCAATGTTTACAACGTCTGGAGTTCTGCGTGGCTGTTGCCTCTGGGTTGAGGTTCAGTCAAACCCACCGCTTGGCTTCGCACTGGTTACCAGCTCGGATGCAGCCATATGCAGGTGCACCTGTTTGTTCAGATCACACCTGCATTCAAATTTAAGATTTTCAGGCTTATTTATCTCTAAGCACTAACCGATAGCAATGTCACTAATCCGAATTCTACGTTGTAGCTTCTAATGAGGTCTCCAGATGTTCCAGTGTTGTTTGCTATTACAAAATCTGTTTTCGCCATGAACAGCAGTCTTGGTTCTCGGTGCCATTGGAAGGACCGAAAATTTACTTCGGGTGTGCCCTTTGGGGTCAGCTAATTGGTCACTTTGATCGTTAAAATGGTCATCAACAACTAAATGTCCATTGAAGGTATACAACGGATTTACCGGGATAACTTCCGTTAGAATCTTTGGCTACGGTGTGTTGCCATCAGTGGAGGATACGAAGATATTTAAGTTGGCTGCTTTTGGCACGTACAAAATCGTTCAACCAAGGTGCACACAAACTCCTGTTGGCTGAGATTTAATCTAGCAATGCAATTTGGGGTAGCACGCTCAAAGTGATCCCCAAACCAGCTTAAACGGGAGTGCTCGAGATTGCATCCCCTCACACCCCAAGAATTTCAATTAGACAATTAGTCCATGAAGAGTGGTTTCTGAAATGGGATCCTCTATGAGAGCACCTATTTTAAAAGTTTCAAGAATTCTAACAAGGATACCTTTTTCCACCGTCGGGCTTTGCAAGTAGACACTGAAGGTAGCCAAACTAATGGAACAGTTGTGCGGACAAAATATTGCTTTTCCCCCACTTCATGTTGGCATCAGATAAATTCCTGGAGCCCAAATCATTTTTTATAGTTCCTTGTCCTGTATATCAAAATATCAGAAAGTGGGAGAACTCCCTGTAGAAAGGACGTTAGTGAAGCACATGTATGCAATCTTGAACCAGTTAACCTGATTGTTTAGAGCACAACACTGAATGCCCAATTAGAAAACCTAGGGAATCGGGTTTTGTCGTATTTAATTAACGAATTAGTACACTAGTAGTTGGATGTATTTTCAAAAGAATAAGGTCTGCTTAGCTTCAGCTGTCAGAAGCATTACGCCCAGGAGCAGCAATCTTTGAATTAGCGTACAGGGTTTTGCTACCTCTACCGGTTCACCGATCGTATTGATCGCACTAACTTACGGAGTGCAATTTGACCTGATTCAGACTCTATTATTCCTGATAATCGCTTTGGTCTGGACTCCAAGGGAGTATTCACAACATATGCATACTAAGATGCACAGTTGGTGGTGTCCCAAATCGATGTGCAACCAAATCTGATGGTTTACTGGGTTTTCTCTTGAGAGTTTTGTCACTGCACCCGTCTTTGACCGACTAGGTTAACTTCCTTCATTCAAGTACTTGACACAGAAATGAGCTGTTGTTCCATTTGACACACCGAGATTTGAAGGCGCATTTTGACAAACCCAAGAGCTGCTGTTTCGTTGGGGGCTTTGGTATTTAAAAGGGTACTGATATAGAAACCTCACCAGCAAAGGTTTTACAGTCTCTGGGGTTTTGCCACTTGATTTACGTCCATAGTATCGTATATTCTGACAGCCTTAGTTTTCACGGGATTGGATCCGAGGCTGCAGGCCCTGCCCATCTAGTTCCACAGAAGAGGAATTTATATATATATATATTGATTATTGCCGGTCACCCGGCGAGAAGGTACACTCGGAAAGTTCAGCTATGTAGATGAATTGACACAACAGTACCAGGCCTCCTTGCCTGATGAGCAGCAATAACTGCGGGCTCGGTCGCATGCTTCCGAAACTCTCTGTTTATTCGTGTACATCCCACTGACTAAAATATGACATTTTCCGCTTTCAAGGCTGTCGTTCTGTAGGTGGGCAGTTCCTAACCCAAATAGAACAAAAAGAGTCCCCAGTTGTGATAAAAATGGGCTTCCAAACCGTTCACACTCCTGACACAAACAAGATCCTGGTGAGAAGATGAATACATACATATATATATACATATATACATACAGTTGGGTTGGCCTGTCCATACATTTATCTGCCGTATCATTATTTGCTCGCTTTATCGTAGGGGCAGTGACTGCCAGCCCTTCAAACTGACTGAGTAAATCCCAGTCTATTTGGCATGCACCAATTTCTGTCAAATAATCTGGTCAAACCAAAACCAGATCAGTATCTCCTGCTCCTGATCGCGGTCAAGTTGGTAAAGTGTGTTTCACCGAACGATTCGAATCCTAGTTAAATGAGATAGTTTGACATCATGCGGCATTTTGCTGTCATCTAGCTCGTGATCGAACTTGACCTAGGGCGAGTTTATTTTGTGCTACGTCGACCCCAGTCTTAGGCCCCCAATTTCCAGCCCTCCACGCTGCTCCCTTCCGATGGGCTCTGGCGACTACGGAACATACCATTTCCGCTATAATCACGTGTGGACCATGCAAAAAGGTGTTGCGCTCGGTTACGTGCATGGTTGATGAGTGCTCGGCACTTTTGATTTGGCTCTTAGCCACTCAGAATGTACTGCAACGACTTTTTATAACAGTTTCATTGGATGCTCACTTATTCGATTAAAACTGCACTATCGGTCGGTTATATTGATTCCACTCTTGTGCAGCGATTTGTTTCTTCCTGGTTGTTCATGCTTGCTCATTTGGTGGTGAGTAATATTCCCCTAATTTTATAGCTGTTGCATTCTTGCTAGGATCACAATTCAGAAAAGTGAATGGAGGCTCAGTATTACAAACAACGCCAATCTCTTCTGTTAACAGCAGCTGTGTAATGTCTCGCCGAGCATATGAATTTACGAAACAAGGACTTTCTGGTTTAACGATCTGCGCTACCTGAACAGTTAGTATAGTCAGACATGCGGCAAATCCTAACGCTTTGTCAGTTTGCAGCTACCCAGTTCGTCAGTTCGGTCACTTGCCTTATGTTGACCAGTTAACAATGCAGCGGGCTGTATTCAATCCCGCCTCTGTAATTAGGGAGTCGATTCGGCTTTTACAGCTAGCATACAGGTTCGGGGCTTGTTTTTCCAGTTTTATGCATGGAGTTATGCGCGTGAACAAAATATGGTGTACAGTGGCAATCACATGTTCAAGATTGGGGTCCCTGAACGCAAAAATCATGAATTTGATTTCATCCATTGCATTTAAGTTTCCCAGTTTGCGTCCCTCAGTTTACACAATGAGTATTTTGAGACCAGTGGACGTACACTTCTCAGCACCAACACCATCTTGAAAATATAGAAGCTCATATTAGTATATTTATCCATATATGCACGGGAGTAGAAAAGCATATGGAGAATTACATTTGTCACACATAAATATTTTACGCATTTACATCTTTAATGAGAGGTAACACAGTAAGTCTGGTAACGGGCTTGTCTGTTCATATGCCTATGCTATTCCGTATTCATTCATGGGTTTTTTGTAATTTTAAATACGCAGGAAACAGTGTGATTATGTGGTCCTATAAGGACGCACTTACACTCATATTTATACGTCCAGAGGTGCACCCACATGCCTCTCATTTGTAGATAGCATATACTAATATGAGAAAGTGAAAAAGGACAGATCCATTCGTAAAACTGTTGTAAATATAAATTTACAATCTACCAAGGCCAATGTGTACCTCATTTGAGGATTTTATGGGTCTGGTCTGCAGATTTGGGAGTGTGATGTGAACTGCGTAGAATGAAACGCTAATTTTGCTTGACTTACTTCACAGTTACTCCACGGATACTGCCCAGACTTACACAACCCAATGAATAATTCAGCAAGTCGTTAGTTCAACAATTACAATATGACTAGTATGTTTGTTCGTGGAGGCGAATTTCTTTTACGTCTAATTCCTGTTCCTAGACATCAAACATTTCCTTGCGGCCAAATGCCACAGTTTTGCATGCATAGTCACCAAACGTAGACCGAGATTTGTTTATTAGTAACTTTGTCTTCTTAAATCAAAGACAGAATGAACTTTTGATGAGGCTATTGTTCAGCCGATCATTCAACTGTTGAAATTCCCTTCTCTTGTTCAGCGGAACGCCCCAATAGAAACAAGTTCATTTAAGCGAGACTTGCCAACTGTTAATTAAGTAAATCGATTTCATATTTCGTCCGTATGACAGCAAACTGTTATCGGTAACAAGGTTTTTGGGTAAAAATTCTAAAGAAGAAACGGAAGTCTCGTGGATTGGGATAATTCTTCTTCTTTAGGGAACGTTGCTATTCAGGAAAAGAATTAGACCACGGGTACTCGAGCAAGGCATTTCCAGTCATACTCCCATCAGACCTGGCACGAAACACACAGACCAAGTTTGTTTTGCGTACCGGATAAAGTCCGATTTCACTGGTCCGCATTAGACATTATAAGCTGGAGAACCAAGAACACAAAATTTCCAATCTTACTAGCTGACATTGTTTTGTCCATCCGGGATTCGTCAGTTTCCAAGCACAGTGAATCCCTTGTGTATCACCAAATCATGTGCATTCACTGCGCAAACTAGTATGTCACAGAAGTATACCTTCTTCAGTTAACATATTGACCACATTTTACTCATTTCACTGTCGCACTGCTTGCTGTCTCCGTTGTTGTCTTCAGTGATTCTTGCTGAAAATAAATTCTCGTTCGTGCTAATAGACTCAATTTTCGAACTGAGGGGAGTTACTTTTTCCCTGATTTCGGTACTGTCGTGTAGACCATCCAAAGAAGTGTCTGAGTCTCCTGAAGTGTCAATTATTATTTACATCAAAGTACACCTGGTGGAGCATTTCTCGCGTCTGAAAATATGAGTTCACTAAAAACCCAAAAGATGAGAAGCTGTTTGCAGTATATCCATGCTGGTTAACTTCCTGATTTAGTGTTCACTATCTATCCACATCAGGTGTTAGTTTAGCTAGAAATAATTGAATGTGACCGACACTGGGTACCAAGCTGACGATGGAAAATAAAGACCTGTTCGAACATTGTAGTCAAGGATTCGAAGTCGCTCAAATCAACAAGTCATTATAGTATATAATCATGTCCTAATGCACCAGCCAAAAGAAATCTTTTAAAGAGTGGGAGACCCACCTTAACTGCCAGTTACTAATAAGTATCACCGATTGACAGCAAAGATCGCAGCAAGGGGAATTTCCAACTAGGATCAATGTGAACATTTGTCTGAGGGCTGTTTCCGTGCTGTCGGTAAATTTTACTGCCGTTTTTGTAACGATGTCAGAAAGGGTTAGGGAAAGTAACTTTTACCGATATTTCTGTTTTGGGAAAGTCGTCAGTTATTAATCATGGATGAAATTTAAAATTCGTAAAACATTTTTTTCCGAATCTTTGGAGTAAACGGGATCTCTATTTTCTCAGATATTTTGGATGGGAAGCCCACCAAACTATTGCACAGAATTTCTATTGCCTTTCGTGCCAGAAAAGTCAACGCTAAAATCTCATGCCCCTGAAACACATACCAAAAAAGGACAAGTTTGTAGCGATTTTTATTTTAGCCGATATGTAGCATGCAACGGAAATGCAAAAGATATGTTAGCTAATCGTGGCCAGAGGTTCTAATTCGTATCGCTTTCATTTTGACGGTGAATTGGTTTTGTTGATGTATGCATGATTCACCGGTGATCATAGAAACGCAGCCTTTTTCATTTTACTTCATCATATTGGGAGCACAGCCCCGTTTTCACCATGCTTAGTCATGTGAGTTGTATTGAGATACGAGTTGTCAGCTCAATAATTTGAAATCGAAGGCATTACAACCAGTGTGAAATTCATGCCAATCGTACAGCAAAGTCTTTATGAGGTCTTTTCAGGAGCTTTTCTGGAAATTTGATTACCACACAGGATAATCTGATAGCTGGCCTGACTCAAGTGTTTTCGGGTTTCTGGAGAAGTATACATGGCTCACTATCCATTAGTTTTTAAAGATCTGACTTTAGTTTCTATCGGCTTTTGATGCCGATTATGAGTTTTGATGATGTTTGACATCACTTGGTCAGTAAAGCCAGCGAAAAGGAACCTTTCATTAAGCATTTATCTCGGCTTAGTCCGCAATTCGCTGACTTCTTAGGCATTCCTGTAGCATGTAGTTCTCTATTATTTCCATCCTTTTTGGGCGTGGCCATTCGGCGGAAAATCTAAGCCCTTTTCTATGTCAGATATCCTTAATTTATATGTATTATTCTTTTATCCTTTCGTATTAATGAAGCAATGGTGTACATCACTTCCAGGAAGGGGGTGGCAGCCATCAGAATACTACCATTTGGAGAACTTGACCAGCGATGGGAAGATTCAAACTCGCGACCTGAGCCGATTGACCACGGCCGGACTTCGTCTTTAGATGAGGTTGGACTGACATGGCTGGAAGATTTACCACATCATAAGTAATCACACCCACCTAGATTATCCGCAGTGAATGGTTACGTTACGGCCTTGTGTCGGCCGGGTTGCTCGAAATTTTTTCGAGTTTATTTCCCACCTACTTGTAGTCGTCACTCAAGCAGAAATTGAGCAAAAATAGACGAGTTCCACAAATAAAACCGGGCTTACTTCCGCCATATTCCATAGTGGGAGTGTGAGAACACCTAGCACCGGGAATTACTAAACTAATAGAAAAATGGGTGAAGGAAATTAAATAAAATTGCTTTGCAGAGATTTCTTGTGAAATGTAGTGCAACTAAACAAAATGTCCAGCTTTTATAGACGATTGTCACACTCATCAAAGACTAAACCGATTTCAAAATTGTTGTAACTTTGTCACTGTCTATTTTTCGTAACTCCATGCACCTTCGAATTCTAGATGCTTGGTAGTGGGTAGATGAAATGTAGTTTTTCTCTCTATAACTGTTCTCTTTCAGCAGCATATATCTTTGCAGAACAAACATCACCTTACCCTGGTTATCCTCCAGGCACTTTGGCCCTCAATTCCAGTGTTTTACAACATGCAATATTTTCTCGACTGATAGTTTTACGAATCTAGTGGCTATGGTGATCCTGAAACAAATTTCAAGCCAACAAAACCACGGTCCGATGGTAAGTAAGTCGTAATATTTATTATGGAAAGGACCTCATTAACTGGTACGCATATTACGCCCTTGTTTCAAGATAATGTTCTGGGGTCTACTTTGACTCTGGCAAATGCAGTCTGTCCTGTCAATGGATACAGAGTTCACCGCTGTTTGCCTCCGCAAAGAAGCAAGTAGTTCCAGACAGCAGTTTGCCATTTCGGTGCAGAGGTGTTCAGAAAGTAGATTTCCCTCCAAACTGCCAAGCTTTTAGAAAAGACAGAATGCCGCGGCAGCAATCTATGCTTGCGTTTTGCAGAATTATAAAAACTTGGTTCAAATAAATTTGGGCCATCCTTGTCAAAAACAAGACGGAAATATTTTCTGCTGTCACGAAGTAAATGTGGTTGCTTGGCCTTTAGCGGATGTGCTAGAAGACAACCCATCAAAAAGTCATCCAAAAAAGCGTATAAAGGTAGTTGATTGATTTGCATTATGGATTTCAATTTCCGAAGTTGAATATCCCTCTAGAGGAGAACTCCAATGTTGGACCACGGCTGCTAATAGTTTTGCCGAAGGACGGTAAGATTGAAAATAAATTCCATTACCTTGTTTTCTCACGTTGGTAAAAGTGGAACTCGACGAATATTTTTGCAAGGAAACAACGACTCAACATTCGACTAATGACTATATTTGAATTTGGGAATAATTGTCTTTTTCGATTTGAGCTCATAGGAAATAGGCAACCTCGACGAACCATCTGCCCTCCGTAATAGCTAAAATACTTTTGATTGAAGAACCGGTAATATTCGTGAGTGACAAAAATCAGTATACATTTCGATGTCTATCAAATTACGTGCTAATATGTATGATCATTTTGTGCAGGCTATATTGCATATGTAATAAGCCACGGAGTGATTAAAAATAACACCGCTTCAAAGCATAATATTGACGTTTATAAGAAGAATGTCAAGCCGTTAATGAGCCTGAACCCACAGCTCTAAGTGCTGTAGACTGAAAAACATGAGATGCTGGTCATAGGAAGAGAGAGGTGTATTCATACTTACTTTGTTATACAAAACGTTTAAGGAGGAGAAGCAGGTTGGAGATCTCACGTAGTAGGATCAACGGCATAATTTTCTGTAGCGCTTGGATTCATGCCATCGAGAATTGGTAACAGTGAAATTAGGACTTTAGTAGTAGGAGATTGAATGTTTTGATGAAATAGTTCACCATAAGATATCATCGCTCAACTCACCATAAAGAAACCATGGAAGCACTGTACAGCTGTTTCGTCCTTGTTAGGAATCATGAGCAGTGCATATGGACCGCGCCCGAACTGGGACGCGAACCCGGGGCGAACGATGCTGAGTCGAACGCCTCAGCCATTACGCTACCGGGCAAGCTCTGAACGGTTTGCTGAACTTCACCACATGATTCTTAACAAGGATGAAGCAGCTGTAGAGTGCTTCCACGGTTTTTTTTTATGGTGAGTTGAGCGATGATATCACATGGTGAATTATTTCATGAAAATAAGGATTGTTGTATGCAACTCTCTCTTTATACATAAATATCTATATATACCTTGTAGCGATTAGAAGATGCACAATGAGTTATGACTCTTATTGTGACTATTCCGTCTAAACTAGGACTGGTTATCAAATTTCAATAAATGAATGAATACAGTAAATTTGCGTATATGTATGCACATGCACTTTATGGTAGTGACCAAAATGACCGCACAGCGGCATTCATCCGAAGAAAGTTGTGGGATTTGAATGAGCATTATCCACGTTCAACTAACTAGTGAGATGTTTGGTGATTTAAAAACGCGTTATTAATGCTGCTGGAATCAGAAATTAAGGAATGACTTCGAATCGATATTGGTAGGCTCCCAAAAATGGAATTAATTTGGCAACGGATTCTGGAGGACAGACAGTCAATAAGACAGTGCATAGTCACTAGGATCAGAAAGGAAGCCGCTTGAATGAACTAAACCAGGCGAATAGAAAAACTCAGAAGTAGAAAATACATAAGCAAACAGGATTTTTAAAATAATATTTCCAACAGCAAAAGCAAATGTGTACTGTGCATATATGTGTGTGCATGTAAAGGGAGGACATCTTTTTTAAGCTGAAACATCCTGCAACTTTACAGTCAATGAATTCATAGCACCTTGAAACCAGACGAAATGGCGCCAGAAATATCAACGCAGACGACAGATGTTTGACCATATTAAGGAAGGCTAAAGAAACGCGATTCATCAAAGTGCTTCCTTCATGCTTTGTAAGAAGATTCAAAGCTAGTTATGAGTACCCTCCCGGGGCTAATCCGCTCAGTAAGTGTGCATTTTTGATGGTTTATTCAACGTAGGGTATTCCCATTTCTTCCCAGGCGAGCCATTATCAAAATCGTCCAAACAAAGAAGCGAAAGGCATGAGTACCTTTCTGGAAGCAAACTAATTCAACAGTTGTTCCTTTTTGCTTATTTGATTTCAAAGAAATAGGGGAACTTGAAATAAGACTACTTTTAGACTCTCCTGAGAGGCTTTTTATGCTATCAGAGGATATTGAGGGACAAAGTACTAACGTTTGTGTCCGAAACTAAAAAGAATAATGAAAATGTTTACTTTTCATATACTTCAAACGAATTTCAATGAATGCAAAGTAAATTGCAGAGGCAAGCGCATGAATGCAGTCAAGCAATCGTCAGTTTGGTTCATACTCGGTTTTGTACGGGCATGTGATACCCTCTACTACCCAACTCATGGAAAAATAATACACTTAGACAATCAAGTCCTGCTCGTGAACGTCATCCTACTATGAAAGATATCTCAATGCATTCTCACTTAAACAAAATTTGTGGTTTGATGTTTTCCGAAGTTTATTCACTGAATCTCCATCCAACTAGTAAAAGAGATTTCGCCCGGTAATTTATTAATATCATGGCCGGAGGGTTACGGGTTTAATCAAATTAACACTAATATGCTGTGATAGGACAGAATCCTTGACCATGTTTTGGATTTCATCGAGTTAAATATCAATCATATCTTGTTCTACATGGCCCGTTCAACCTGTGTGAGAGTGTGAAGTGGAGTAAGAGGACCAGAATAGAAAATGACGATCACAAAGGAATGTATGGTTGGATTAAAGTGATAATATTATGCGAAATACGATTACGTGAAAGCAGGCCAACATTGTACAAGCTGGAGTTGATGGTTTGAATAAAATTCAAAAGCAAGTTCCATCGGGATAAGATTAAGTATGAACAAGTTTGCCTCATTTGAGGCATTTAGCATCATAAAGTCAGCCCGGCGATTTGGACTATCTTCGATCACGTGACATATATTCTTCTCATTGGCTTCTAAGCTAAGCTGCAGCAGACCTATTTGCCAGTAGCGTGTTTGGCTGTTCGTCGAGTAGGGCTGAAAACGGTTCACGTTACCCGGAGTTAGATAAAAACTGACACTAGCAGCCTCATGCACGTCTTGGTGCTTTTTTAAAATCGGAACATGGATTTGATTAGAATTGATAATTTCTATTGTAGGTGGAAAAATGGATATTAACAATAATTTTGCCTAACTGTTTTTTCCAGCTGACCGTTGAAATTAACATCGGACGCATGGATCTCTAATTGCAAAATAAAATCACACTCAACCGATTTGTATTTCACAATGATAGTTCAAAATAATTGAGTATCTCGGCGTTCACATTTGTCTAGGGTTCACAAAAAGCGAATGCTTTAACACAGAGTGGGCATTATTTTCTCACGGGTTGTCCAGAATTAACCCTTGCTTGATAAACATTAGTGAAGTATGAAATTGTACAAAAGTAAAGTAAATTAACCGCTTTAATGTGCTGCTTTTATCACGCATTCCAAATGAAGATCATTTGATGGCGACGCCAATTTTATCCATCCCCACAAGAACAGCAATGAGAATGTGCACACCAACAGTGAAAGAAAAAAGTAAAATAGTACAAACTGCACTGCAAACATTGCCTTCGTGTGTGTGTGTGTGTATGTGTGTGTCTAATGCAACACGGTTAAACATGGACGTTCAGCATTTAGTTGCTGTCAGAAAACTGACTGACGCTGGGATGCTGAATCGTATGCAAATATATAAAAAACTGTAATATACTACCATCAGGACTCAGAAAAAGATGGCTAAAGTCAAAACGTGTCAGGCGAGAACACAGGATGCTCCGAACCAGATGAATAATTTCGGGTTTACCGGACACAAAAAAACTGGATGATTTAATGTCTGCGTCAAGATTTTGAAATGCATGTGTTTAAGTGAAGCGATGTAGTAGAGGAATATTTAACAATGCTGAAACCTTTATGATACATGTTTTACGTAGCCTACTTTCTGGACATGTAGGCCCTAGGACTCCTCGTGAACAGAAAAGCGGTATATTTATGGTACGCCGATGACATTTTTATGGGCAGATTTGACTTGTTCCAGTCTGACCGGATTTATTCACTTTTGGGACCAAATCGATCCGCGTGGTTTTAGTTACTAATACCTGGAACTAGGACTCTATGTTAGGTCTTCCACGATTTAAGCGTACTGCCGATGAAATAGATAAAGTTAGAAAAAGTAACATTTTGATCAGTCTTCCTAGAGGCTCCCTAATAACAGTTTCTTGTGATTTAAATGGTATTTGAACTCTGGTGATTAATAACAACCTCCCCTTTTCTATCACACGAAATCTACGCCAACGTGACATCCGATTTCTCAGCTTACCGGGGTATTGCGGCAATATTTGTTGTTTGATCCCGGTGACTACTCAAATTATTTTAAACACTAATCTAGTTAGAATGAACAAATCGTCTGCGTGTTGCTCATCAAAATGTCAACATCACAAGGTAAAATCGAACAGGCTGAATTCCGTCAAGCTGCATTCGTTGCTTCCATCGGAACATGACCGACGAAGCAAACTTACAGACTAAAACCAGGGTGCTGCCAAGTCACACTTGAGAGCTAGATGCGAGATAGAACAACGGTAAAACACTTACCTAGGGAGCAAAAGCTCACCAATCCCATCGCGGGTGGTGAGGCTGATTTTGAGACGTGGATGTTTTATCATCTCAAAAGACCTGAAAAATCTGTAAAAATGAGGGCAATTTGATCCGCATGTGAAAGTCGCACAAGGAAACCCTTCTTTTACCACTTTCTGTAAAGGTGATCGACCTCTTCTTGTAAACCTTCAGACTACATCTGCCATGTTTCTCTTTCTATTTGAACTCACCATTTTCCGACCTGCTTTTGTCGCTACTCTGTTTATTAAGGAATTTTGCCTCCGGGACTTTTTTCTACTCAGACCCACCTAGGGCCTAATGAATCTCTCGTTACCAACTGAAACCTCGAATCCGAGTGTTACCACCTTTCCCAAACCTTGTTTGTTAGGTTGCGCGCTTCTCTGCGTCCTCCTGCTTTCGTGCTTTGTTGTGCTCTCTATTCTCCACGCGGAATTAGTTGGATTTATTTTATGCCTTAGTTCCGTGAACCTGATATTTCGCTTCATATGAAGATCACACCGCATTTGCGTGGCTGTCTAAGTCAGGTGTGTGTGCGATTTAAGCTATCACAACCTGTATCTCTAACCATCCGCGTACCTTTTCCTCATTGGTCTGTTTCCTTTGATATAAAAACGGACATTCCTTTTTTACTGCTGATTAGGTCCCGGATAGCCCGGGGTATGCAGTAATTTTTGTCCAATGGAACGATATCATATCGATTCACAGCTTTTGTCTGGTTTGGTCCACAACTTTTGGTTTTGTCGTTTACGCAGTGAGGCAATTATTTTCCGAAGCGCACGTCGGTTATACTGGCTCGTTTAACTGACTTGGGAATCGGAGCAACTTTCCCGAATCGCTCTATAATGGACAACAGTTAGCATTTCTCATTAGAATCTCATTTGAATGGTTAGGAGCGTGAATGGAAAATAAGTCCATTTAAGAATCACATGTTCATTCGTTGAGGGATTTTCGTCGGTCAGGCTAGGCTACACTTCACAAATGGGACTCAAGGCCCGAAAGTATGCCTCAAATACGGATGGATTAAAGTTTTTCTCGAAAGCATAAGCTGCTAAAGATTCAAATGAGATTCTATTGAGAAACCAAGAAAGGACAGCACTGGTATAGGGATAGTTGAACCAGAGAGTACCGAGTATGTATACCTGAAGAGCGGTAATAACCGCCAAACCGATCGTGTGCTTTCGGAGAAATTTTGTTCATTCATTCGTATACAAACTAGACAACGGTTAGCATTACTTACAGGGCATAAGGGATAGAGGAGCAATCTGCTTTTTGCGGCATTTGGGTAAGTGATCTTTTGTGGGAAGATTTTGAAAGTCACAACCGTTATTTTGATGTCTCAAAGGAATACTTTACCGCTTAAGCACGTAGCTCATTACTTCAGATGATGCTCTGATTCGTGTTGTTCCCTTAAAACTGTCATTCACTGTACGAACGACATTCAGCTCCGTCACTCAAGCAGTAGGGGCAGGAGAATAAACAAACAAAATACCTTGGAAAACAAGTTCAATATGGTAAACTTCCCATCTTGGCCAGGTCTTATGTCAACGCCTAAATAATCAAGGAACTGAAATCATTGTAGCTATTGCCCGTTCGCAGAGTATGCCAGGGGTCATGAAACAAATTAGGGTTATTCAAATCACTAGACCAATATCATCTAAAGGCAATCGTATAACATTCAAGCTCTTTTGAATGATTATCACTGGTTTTGGTACACTTGACTATGGGAATCCTCCACTATCTTTGTTTCCGAATGAGTCCCACTGAAAGGACATTGATGCAAAGTAGGAAACAGTACGGTTTATCATTATTCAAAACGTCTGCAAAAGGATGATTTCATAGTTGAGGTTAAAGAAGTAAATGGGTAAAATCAATCTTATAAATTCTAGAAGAGCCTACATCCGTAGGTTTGTGACAATGAATAGCTAATGTCAGAAACGGGATTAGGCAGCGGGAAAGCAAGAATTCGACCAGACTAGAATTGTACAAGTTGTGCCTGGTCGGTGAGACGGTGCCCGGAAGGTGCCAGATGGGAGCAAATAGCTAACACAGAGGCTCTTGATGTGACCGAGCGAAAATGTACCGACGGCTTATGGTCAAGCGACACGCGTTAGGTTAGTGCGTGACAAGGAGATAAACATATACTGCTTGCTTTTCAAGCAATGTCAATCCGTCAGAAGTTCAGCGTTCCGACTGGAGAAATACGAAGTTGGTCATTGTGTTAAGAAGATTCTCATTTCAGCAAGAAGTGATTACACCTAAATCACCGAGAAATTTTTCAACAGCTGCTATCCCACCGCATATTCCTATCTGGTTCGCGGAGTACAACCGTGAGAACACTCATCACTAATTCCTTGGTGTACCAACGGCAGCAAAAAGATATAACAGTGAAGTTCAAGGACAGATGCGGTTCCACTCAATGCTAATTAGAAGAACTTGTCATAATTCTGAAAATGTTCTGTATAAGATGACTTTGTTAGACAAAACCTTTGCCCGAAAGGGAACCAGAGAAGTCCCATGTTATCGTCTGCAAATCAACAATGCGCATGCAATTTGAGAGCCTCTTGCAGCCATTAAGGATTCTAAAGGTGACGGTTCACACGGAGCATTTTTCATTCATAATTGATGCAGTGACCAACACAATTTACTCCGTAGCTTTATCTTAAGTCCCTAGTAGAGATAAGGAGAATCGGGGTAGATCGATATCAATCCGTTCGTCCTCCTCAAATAGTACCAATTTGAAAATGAAAAATAACCTGCGACTACTTTGCACATCGACGATAGTTCGTGTGCTTTTTGGACGAGAAACTGTATCGCTTCGTCAAAAACTACTGAATTCCACGTGCAGCAATATTCTTTCCATTTCGTCCACTATCCATACCATTGGAAAATTTTCATTTCTTCCACATTTACTGATTCTAGCTATTTTGCTGGACTAGTCGCAAACAAACGGCGCACCTCTGAACAGACCTTCCAAAGAAAAAAAAACAGTTTATTGATGCTTTAAACCGGTAACCAAACCGATTCTCTTACGGCAATGCACTCTCCGGATGTTTGCCTTTTCCTTTGACCAACCGTACGAAGCCTTCACTGGCGGCTTTCACTCCTGTGTAAATAGCTAATGCATACCAACACCACAAGCATTGAAACATCCCGATTTTATGCTGACGTTCAATCTGCCACGTTCATCAAACCCTTAAGCAGCACATAATAACATACTATTGCCGCCTGGGTGCACCTCAAGTTAAGACTGGCGAACTGTTTTCTGATGCCCTTCGTGAGACAACAAGGCTTTTTACTTGGTTTCCCAGATCCATGAATCCTTAAATCAGCAGAATAAGATGATCTGCAGCTTCCTAACAGTGTCTAAAGGTGTCGGTCAATAAATATATTTTAGCAAAATAAATAAAAAAAGTTTGGAAAAGTAAGTTCGTATATGGTCAAGATATGAATAAATTTCTAAGTCGGCCCGCACAGTGCTCTGAGGCTGTCAGCATGACGTTCTATGCAGCGAACCTGCTTTCACGTCTGAAAAACATCATCGCAAATTCCGTGACCTCATTCTGTGTATTCTCATTTACCTGTTCTTTTGCGATAGCATAAATCGGCAATACAAACAAATACATGTCCGAGAGGGATTGCAGATGTCATGCGGTTTTGTTAAAAGCTGAAATGATA
This sequence comes from Fasciolopsis buskii, assembly GCA_008360955.1. Lineage (NCBI taxonomy): Eukaryota > Metazoa > Platyhelminthes > Trematoda > Plagiorchiida > Fasciolidae > Fasciolopsis > Fasciolopsis buskii. Next base: position 160,490 of record LUCM01011653.1, on the reverse strand, counting down.
GAAACTCTCATGGGCCCCATGTGTTCATACCCGATCGATTCCAGCCACATAATCAAAAGCGTGCAGATCAATCTACAAAGTTCGAAGCCCAGGGTATTATCTGCATTTGTAGCTGTAAACACTGGTCTTCATTATCCACCGTTCTGTGGCCAAAAGCAGTTTGCACAAACACTGGCTTCCTTGGCACGTTGGCCAGTCCCTTACAGTTCGTGGATATAAAACGCGTCCCCCCAACTGTTGATTTCAATTGCGATTCGTTTCGTGCATGTACACTAAGGCAAACATGCGCAAACACCGAAAAAACAGAGAACTGATACTGATTATTAGGACTGTAACTGAGCATTCTTCTTGTCACTCATTGGAAATCATTTTCATGTTATAAATTTGCATGGATGGGAATAAGTGAAAACCAGCTTGTTCCTCACCTGATGTTGTACCGATGAATTTTCTAGAAAACTCTCATTCCTCAGTGAATACTGTGATTTAATGAATAAATGCCATGGAGCTTAAGGTAGTAAGGTTCGTTTTCTTAGGGCGTTAGTAGGAGATTTAATGCATTACCATTTGTTCGTTTAAATATACAGTTAAAAGAAACCTGAGTTAACTAGCTTTGTTACACTAAGGCCACCCACAGTCGAGTACCGAATGCCCGCCAGGCGGATTTCAGGTGTATGAGCGTTTAGAGACATTTTCCTCTGGTGAGACCATACACCACGACTTCTTCTCTGTTGTCGTAGCCAACACAATCCACCTTATCGCGGTTCTGCCACATTCTTTTAGCTCTGAAACAACCTTCCTTCTGTTGTGTATTTGTAGATGTGTTTGCTGAAGGTTTTTATACGATGGTCCATCAACTTTAAGGTTCGAGGTATTGTTTTTTCGTGTTTTTGAGCACCGAAATCCTTTAAAGTTCTTCGCCGAATCACCTGTTTTATCTGCATCACCATGTGTTGCTTAACGGGTAGTTTTGCACGCTTAGTTGAACTGTTCACTGAATATATCAAAATCATTTCGTCACAAAACAATTCCATTTTCTCTTTATATTCTTTATCGTTTATTCTTTTTATTAACGAAATACGGACGTACCCTATTTGCAAGATGAGTCAATAGCCAGCGGAAGGATAGTTAACCGGCAGCAGAAAGGTTCGAACCTGCGACCTTAAGGTAGAAACACCACGATACTAACCGTTTAAGCATCGATTTGTCTGCCGATTATTTGTGAAGTTGTGTCCATAAATCACTTCTAGTACTTTCTCATTACTTTATACGAATGCGCTAAAACTAACTTTATGTACATCTAATAGCGCAACGGCGCCGTACTTCAGTGTTCTCTTTCCTAGGCAAACTATGCTTTTCAGTTTTACAAATATATGCTGTATTTTATTGTCAAACGTAATGTTTTCAGTACCGCAAGATTTATACTGTCCCAATCTTCTTAGTAGCCACATGTAAAGGGTTACAGATCTGGAAAATATATGTTCATCATCATTCTCACTCAGATATCGCCAATCCAGAGGGTGTTCAAGAGGAAAAGTTTGTGGACTTGAAATTCGTGATTTCAAGTCCTTCGACTAACGAACAACTTCCTCCAACTGTTAGCCCTCTCTAGGCTACGGCTCCTTTCTTTAAAATACTACAGTAGGGAAGTAAAAGAAGTGCCTTGATTCAAGATGCAGTTGCACAGCTGTTGTGGACTCTCACAATTCAGCCGTCATATGTGCTCCACCAAACCAGTTGCATGTTCATGGTTGTTTTATTCTTGATATCTTTGACATTTAGATAAATCAGACAATCCATTGTGAACTATTCAAAAGTCATTCTTAAGGTGGATTAACCATAAAATATGTAGCGTAAACTAAAAGGGATGTATAACCCATTGACATATATTTACTGAGAAATACGAAAGGTTGCATGAAGCTAACGCACAAACGGGTGCATCGGGAGCTGAGTAGAGACCGATTGTCGCACGTTCTGACTGTTTTGAATGAAAGTGTTGTTTATTCGAGATTAGCACACAGATAAGGTAATGTTTTGTCGGTAAGCCACTTCCTAACCACACAGAAATGGGCAGATGTTTGACATTAGTTGCACTGGTTCTGTCAATATGAGAAACCGCACTCACGGCGTCAGTAAACATAATTACTATTTCTTCAACTTACTTTCTAGGGAGTGGTAATTATAAAACTATTACGTTTACTTCGAAAAATCATAAATATTGGCAATATAAAGTAAACTTAGCAGGCTGGTACCAAAGATCATTAAAACGAGTTGGGGTAAAATCTTGGATTGCATTAGAATCTTGCACCAACAGTGGATAATTTTAATTTTTGCTCAACTAATTAAAAAGATCTTAAATGTGCTAATTCTTAGCTCGGAATATCGAACGTAATCGGAAATGTGTCTAGTGAATTATTCCTAGAGTTTGTTAATTTATGCGTTGCCGTGTTGCAAAAAAGTGGGTGTCTGATCAAAAGGAAGTGGACTTAGACGGGTGATGGGGAATGAGTAAGAAGCAGACAGATCAATGACTTGGGATTATGCAATGTTAGCATTAACAACATCAGAAACTTAGTAACGATTCAAATCGACGCTCGCGTGTGCAAGTTATTTCTATTCACTTTATGTTAATGACAATGGCGGACCACCAACAAAAAAGCATCGAGAGATCAGTAGAAAACTGAAACAAGATGGCTGAATGCTACGTAAAAACTGGATTGGAGATCTTGAACTGGTTAAGTTGAATAGAAAAACCCAGATAATGGCAATGCTAAAAAGTTTTAGCGTTGAGTCAGATTTTACTCTCTAATATGCACAAAGCGACCACTGATAAAAAGAGAAAGTTAACTCATCCATAGCGCTGGTCGCTTCAAATAAGAAAATACACAAAACACGGAACGTACACGAGAACGATGAGCCGACAAGGCCGCTAACAACATGAATTTATGGTTTATCCAAAATGTCGTGGGCCAGATCCGCTTCGTGAGCCAATCGTCAGATGTATTTCACATCACTTAACTCTTCATTCTCTTAATTTTCAGCGTGGTATTGCACGGAAGTTGAGGATGGAGAAGAACACTTGTCTCTTCGAGATTAGAGGGTGGCCAGCTTGCATTGAAGAAACGTCACTGATAGGGCTAATCATAGCCTGGATAATTTTAACAAAATTCAGTTACCTGGCGAAAAATTCTTGACCAAAGTTAGTTTGAGCATAAACGAATATTCTACGATGTCTAGAGCCAGGAAGTTGATCCTGCTCGATGGCCATCCTTCAGATGTATCAATGTCACTGAAAGAATTTTCGAAACCTTTTGAACTTCCCCCGAACCCGTATTGAGTGCTGCCAAACGAAGATATACCTCTAGAAGTCACCTTTCTTGCAACATCGGAACAAAACATGTCGTCATTTCCGTCCCGATCACTGATCAGCTCCCTTTGCAGTGCGAGTCACAAATTTTGTAAAATAAACCTACCGAGAAACACCAGTTGGCTATGACTTTGCAGGATTTAAGGCTGCCTCCGGCGCTATTATGTCGTCTCCAGTAGAAAAATGGCATCTTATGGGAGGCAATTCCGTGTTCACTGTTGCCCACTGTCTCCATAAAATATTAAGAGCAAACAGAATGAGAACACTGATGATAGCAGAAACAATAGCATTCCGTGTTCTAACAATAGATTTCTGACCCAACTTAAGCCGGTCCAACCGGTTTGATTTCCATGGTCAAATACCCATAAGCTATCAGAAATTGGTGATATCATATAATCATGTTTTGTTTTATCATTGATTAATTTCAAACTGTCAATTTCTGTATCCCCACTCCGGAATCCTTGCATCCATGTTCACTCTAACACTCACGCTTCAATCTGCCACCGATGGGTGCGAATGCACAGGCTGAAAGTAAATTAATTTAGTAGAAATGTAGGTTTGACCAAATTCAGTGGTCTAACTTAATCATACTGTTTTCCTCAAAACAAGTTGCAGCATTAGCCCAACTAAAAGGGAAAAGCCTGATCTGAGAGTAATTCTTGCATGAAATTAAATTCAAGAACTTCGCTAAAAAGCAAATCGATAGAAATGGGGAAAAGAATAGATGTGTAACCACAGTTTATGAAACATGAAGCCTAAAACACATCAGCCGTTTACAAAGTAGACATTGGTTGAGTGTTTGTTTCTGGGTGGGATAGAATGCGGTGAAACTAAGGAAGATGGTTTAGCTTTTGACGTCACACGAATCTCGCCGTTAGTGTTAATACCTTGATCCATTGAATCAGCGAGAGGTGGAAGGTATAGACTAACGGTTTACATGCACGATGTTAGGCGTGAAGTGCCGAATGGAGGTAGTTTTTTTTACCGATTTGCGTAAACCTTAAATTCTGATCTGTGTCTGTTAGATGTGCTAAGATAGCATTAGGAATTGGACAGAACTAACTACGACGAATCAATTTTGATTATCCACTTATATATCTTTTAGTTAGCAGCTGGTAGGCTAAGGGACTGATCAGATTTTTGTTTGGCTGACTACCCCTTGAAATTTCCTCCCAGCACGCAAACACTCTCAATACACGAAGGTGATTCTGTCAACCTTGGAGTAGTGAAACACCAGACCCGAGTTTCGCTGTCACTGGAGCTCACCAATGTTGCGTATCCTCCGTCGCACTCGCGGTTTGAATCCTAACCCTTTCCTGTTGGGGCGGCTGAGTTACTTCTTTAGTGCCCAGTCTCTCCTGCGTGATCCTATTTATTGGGCCAAATTTTTCCAAGTGTCGTCCTAAATGACAAGCAATTTTTCTGGATGGTGTTTTCTACCATGATGGATGATTCTAGAGCCGTCCTACTGAAGTACAATTCATTGCAGGTACGCAAATACTATCAGTCATTGCGTTGCAAACTAACTCTATTTGCCCTGAATTTCAAGATTCATATTATTATCTCAATCATTTCTCCTTCATGTGGCCATGGCTAAACCCCATAGGTTAAAACAATCGTAGATGATATGTAAAGATTATTCGTTACTATTTCGGCACATCTTTTCACTTTTGGATTTTGTACGTGAACTTAAAGAGGACAGCCAGATAAGCAGGAAATGCTAGTAAATTTCAATTCAATGGGAATGATAATTAGTAAATGAGTTAGAACACCTGTGCTCATCTTATTGCAGATCGTCATTTTTTCCTACTCCTTCTCTAGTCACTGACCATGGCGTCTTGTTCTTGCAGCTTTTACTCAGATTCAATGGATGCCATTATTATACATGGAGAAATCCAATTCTGTTTGTCAAAGCATGGCAGGTTCTAGGAGAGCTGAAGCTGGATAGCTGTGATCGGGTATGACGTTCGTTAGTCGCGTCAATAAACAGTTATTTGGATATGAGTAAGCCATTCAGTTAAATTATAAACAATGAACCGGAACACACCGCTCTTGAAATCTGCTTAATACTGGTACCAATCAGCATGGAAGACTGGATCCATAAAGAGGAAAAAGGAATTCAAAATTTGGATGGGAATGAAAATTGCGCAGACAGTGAAGTCAGTCAGACTGATATAGATTAGCACACGAGAGACAGTAGCAGTGTTAAGTACACAGGTTTGGGATTAAATAATGAAGATCAACGTGTTCAAATTCTGAACCGACGAGAACAGGAATTTGGTGTAAACAGACAACCATGGTGTGTGACAGAGTGGCGCAGTTCTCGTGTAATCGAACTGGACCAGCAGAGTATCAAACTGCATTGTAAAGTGTTTATTGATTTTGAAGCCTTTACTCTCAAGTTTAGCTTGGATATTAGAATTTTGAACCTCACAAGATCCTCAACACAACTGAGTGAACTAAGTGACGTGATCTAAGCGTAAATCATCAATTATATAGGTTTTCAGTTTTGACACAAGGCACTAATGCACGTACCATGCAAAAACCCTGGGGTGTTTCCGTGGCAGTACAACGACTGAATTGTCCTCCCAGTAAGTAAGCACGTGTGTTATTTTTTCCCTGTCTCGCGATCAGACAGTTGTTTTGGGAGACATCGCTGATGTTTAGTTTGCGGTAACGAGATCCGAGTGAATATGTCCCAAAGCAAATTGTGGTATTTCGGTGAAGTTGTGTAGTTATGTTGAAAAAGTCGCCATCTCCCATGATAACCCGTGGTTCCTCCAGAACAGGTATTCATGTTGGCTCCAAAGCTGGGACAATTAACCGTTGCGAAAACTAAGCTCTGTTATTTACGAGAAGTACTGTCAGACTGACAATCGAAGTTCCAAACTAGATTTGTTGGTGGAATGATTCGAAGTGCATTATTATTTTTTATTCCATAACCGATCATTAGGGAAACACAGTGGAGATGTTTTGGCGGTTTAAGAAACCGCCACAAGTACACGATCACGGAGTCCAAATAAGGACAAAAACCGTAGATGAACGACGAGAAGTCAAGCAAATTAGGTGTCTGCAAGTCCCCTAGCTATCACTCTGAGTTTCCTTAGCAGCGATGGAATAGACTGACTAATCAGCTCAAACATAGGCATTATACATTGCCAACAAGAATGAAATAGCCGTACGGCAATTTTTCCCTGGTTTTCGATGCTAAGAGTAATCTTCATGCTACCCAACGATTCATCTTGTAAATCGAGCTTTCAATGTTCACATTATGGCACATTTTATCCAAACAAATACGATTTATAACTTTTAATTCTGAGGAATCGTACCGCCATCGCTATCTATATCTGGTGAAAAAAAATCTGGGTTAAATTTCTGCAGTCTAAAACTGGTGCGATTTCTACTGACAGAAGCCTGGCGCAGTGTTGGCTAGGGTATTGACGATGTAATCACTTAAAAGCGAATAAATGTTTAAGCTGACTGCCACCAAAATTTTATTTTTTTAGAATTTCTGTCCTTCATTTGTCACTGAAATGTCCATTTTCTATACAACAAGATGAATCGAATGAACAGGTGATCGGCAGGGGAGGATTTAACCTGTTGGCGTAACGAAGATAAGTACTTGAACACTGCTGTCTTGTGATAGGTAAACCACGTGGCCATAGAATAAACGTCAAAATTGCGGCGAGCGGAAGTTCGAGCTCCAGAAACTTCGGCACTAGAGCATTGAGTTTGGTGTAGCTCCTCAAACGGTGACTGACTGAATGCAAAGTGGACCGTGAATCATTGAACCAATAGGGAGCGTGGTTAGATCATGCTATCGGAAGATTTGAACTGTGGTAGCAACAAAACCGAAACGTCAACACCAATGACCACAAAAACAGTTTGAAGTGATGTTACTACTCGGTTCAGCGTCGGCGAACCCTGTCCGCGCCCACGCATGTGCTAGTGGAAGGTAGTCGATATTTGTTTTTTGCCTATCTCACGCACTCCTAACCTTGCTTCTTATTGGCTGTCACGCACAGATCGTGTTTCGCATTAGTCTTGTCGTTTTTCGGCTGATTAAGACATGTCATAACATGACCTTATGCTCACCGAGTGGCGTTTTGCCGTGACCTGCGGGGCCTCTAATTAGATGGGAGTTAAATGTTCATAGGAATTACGGAAGCGCTTATCCGCAGTACAGCATAAGCAGGTCCATGAAAGATCTGGCCAAGCCAAATCCAAACCAGACCTAAAACTTTTTAGAGAGGAGGAAACCTGGAATTGAAGTGACCACTTTATTTGGTGCAATGGTACTTTGCGGAGAACCAACATTGTGTAAACTGAGCAACTGGTTTCATGGATGTATGAAAATAATAGTTTGTATGTGGTAGTGCTCGTCATCTGTCAGAATAGTGTTATCAGCGGTCAAGATGGTTGTTATGTCTTGTAGATCTTTACCTGGTGATAATCAGACGATTTCCTTTTGTCCAGGAGCCTTACAGTTAGTCGAGCAGAAATGTGGATAGTGCATCAGCCAAGCCACATACACTGATCTCATGAATTCTGACAAGCCGATCAGTACCTCCTCAGACAATCCTAGCTACTTGGTACGGATGGAAAGAATAGGCTTCGAATGCATGTCCTTATGGTAGGTAAAACGGAGATGCCATGTGCGCAGACCCTATACCAGCAATACTGAAATGAAAGTCGAAAAAGAACCATTGACTTGAATGTTAAGTTCTCTGCAAAACTGTGGGTTTTTATTGTAAGGTGTTTATTTGTGAAATCTCAAATTCACTGCATTGTGACGGGATAAAATAAGACATACCACGACACTACTAGTTGGCCAAATTCACCGGCCGAATATCCGCAAAAATTGTGGCCTGCACGGATAAGTTGCTAGTTTTTGCGACGTACTGCAGGCACAACATTAATAAAAGCGGCACGGCCCTTAGCCGCTAGAGCTCAATGCATAGGCTGTGGAAGGGAGGACTGGGGACCGATATACACAACCCTCAAGCTCGCAGCTGACCAGAACAACAATACGATCCTAATACGCTAGTTCTGGCAATGATTAGGGATGCAGCTAATTGTCGGCCACCAGAAAAGTGGGCGCAGGATAAAGCTTCATCATAAAATTGACGCGAAACGCCTTCAATTGTGACAGCGTGTCTAAGATTGCGAATCACAGATTTCGGGTGAAATATCTCAGAAAAAACTGTAACTGTTGCGATTCACTGAAAATAACGGACAAATCAGGCATAACTGGCACAGAAAGTTTTGCGCACACTGTGGAAGTTATCCAGGGAAGAAAAAGAAACACTGAAATGATCAAATCTTTAGGAAAAATAACAGGAACGATAAAGCAAAATAGACTTGAACAACACTGAGTGGGAGAAATCGTCTTGGGAGACATTACATAAATAGAAGTATTCACAGTGCCGATCGATAGTTGGGAAATCGATAGATGGAGAGGTTTGCTATAAACAAGAACAATGAACCAAGTGAATAGAAGGCGAAAAAATAAGTAGATATCTAGGCGAATAGAAAGATAGGTGTAGAAGCATGTTGAAACGAGTGGACAGATATATAGATAGGTATAAATATATACGCACATATAGACAGGATTGGTTTTCGTTATTTTCTACTGAAGTTACCAGCGTTGTTTTGAAAATCTTAACCAAATCTCGAACAAAAACCGGTGGTGAAAAATGCCCTTCAAACCAACTGTGACCGGTCAAGTTCGATTTCCCATGGTGAACGGTGCTATTGTGTGTGAAGTACTTTAAGGATATTGGTTAGACAGTCTCTTGTGGAGAGAGATTTTCTTAGTAGTAGCACAGAAATGAATACTCCTAAACAGGACATTGAATTCTCTCCAGCAGCCGGTTAAGGTCACGCATGTTATCCACTCTGATGATATTCACAAATCTGGTATTAAACGGTTTAAGACCAAAATGGAGGAAAGAACAGATATTGTTTGAAAAGTCGGTCCGTATGCTTGCTGAAAACTGAAAGAGTGAACTTTCGGGAACAGTTCGTTTGGAAAAGCAGTAGAATACAACTTTGGTGGAAGTGCTCAGATTATCCGAAGGAATCAGTTCGCTAGATATTTCCGTTTTTTGCTCAAATATTGTTTTCTAATTTATCGTACAGAATTCCCTTCAGCATTTTGCCCTGAACCCAAGAAAACGAAGTGAGAGGCGGCTGAACTATGGAAATAGTGTGACCAAACATAATTTGATTAAAATTATTCGATTTTGTTTCCTAAAGCTTACACCCAATTTTACGATTAGAATTCGATCCTTGGGATTATCCCCGTTCGATTTCGTCTTCTTGTGCAAAACTCGTGTCAGATATTTTGGGCAAAATCATTGATTAGAACACGTGTGAACAATTCTCCGTGTAGAAATGATTTCATTTGCTCAATCGCTGACTTCCAAATTTGTTCATAATATTTGGGTGTACCAAAAAACCTGCGTTCTACTAACACACCAATCACTGATTTGGCCAAAAGAACAAAACTTCAAAGGAGCTGAATTCTCGGCAAATAAAATTTCCTCCGTTTAACAGACTGGGATGGTTTGACGCAATTTTGTGAACTGAAAGTACTCCCCCTCTAAAATCACTACTAACTGCTAAATTTCAAATTGGACACTGCCCAGTAGACGGTAATTCTACTTTATCTTAGAAAATATACCCATACCACTAAGTCAGCTGCGCAGAAGGCTGATTGAACATGTTCTCGGCAAAAGTTCCCAAGGTTAAGTGGAAATTGGAACATTCTGTTCTAGGATCATGTTCTAGAAATGATCTCTATACAAACTTCGCATTGTGGACTCTGAAGGATCGAGTGCGAGTTCTCACTAAAAGCTGTCAAATTCACTTCAGGAGATACGAGAATGGCAAGCAAACTCTTGCATTGTTGCAAATTTCCTGTGAAGGAAAAAACATTCCATGCCTGCAGCCTAAGAACTGTTATGATTTACATTCAGTCCATAATCCAGTCAGGTGAAAAATTATGAAGGAAGGCGAAATGGATACATCAAATTCCGACTGTTCAGGCACAGTAACAGACATCAGTAGAAGAGGGAAACAATAAACCAAGTGATATTCCACAAAGGATTTTGTTCGGACGGAGCCCGTTTTTATTATAAATAAACGTGTCTTCGTTACACCGAACTACATTAGAGTTTGATGAAATTCGGGATACATGCAAACCAGGTGATACAATAAATCCTTTTGTGTCGACTGAACCCAAGTGCTGGTAGATGATTGTGATCATCCAGACGGGAATGTACAGCTGTAATTATCGGGCGACGTTTACAGTGCAACAAAAGAATGAAGTGCTTTCATGCAACCGTTGCTAATTTTTTGGATTCAAAGTCGGCACTTATTTCTGTAATTTTACTATAGAACACTGACTTCGAAGCGACGCACCTAAATTCTTTCGCCAGGTATCGTCAAAAATGGTTTTGTGCCTACCAGAGACCAACTTTAAAGTGCAACACTAAATCAGATTTTCTTTTGACATTTTATAACAGCTTCCTTGCCAAAGTTATCGAAGAGAATATCAATTTATTATGACTTATCAGCCGACAGCATCAAGGAAAGTCATGAAAACACAGGATACCCGCCTCATTCTTATTCAAATCGTTCGAAGCTCTTCTACGGCAAAACAGCCAACCGTGAGAGAATGTGCCCCTATTCAACACCAGATTCCTCATGCCACGGGCAGGCACTCATTACATGATCAGTCCTAGGTAGAAATCGATAACATTATAAGCAGTCATACGAAATCTTACTGTTTCAAAAATCTAGGTAGTAGGGAAGTTTTGATAACTTCCTCACAATTCGCAGGCCAAACTTAACAGCAGAGGGTCTGAATTCACTACGGTAACATCGTTATCCGGAGGAGCTTCCGACAAAAATAAGTGCCAGTCTTCTCCGCCACGGAACATCGCTCACATGGTGATCAAGTGTAGCGTTGGGCAAATTGTGTTCTTCCCAATGTCACGTCTAATACGAATACAAAATCATTAAGTTTTCCCGACCTAATTCTATTTGAAAGTGCGAATGGGATGTTGTCTATATTTTTGGGCTGACTCAACAGTTAGTTTATGCTCTCCATCCACAAAAATGTATGCTACGAACCGATACGGAATCATAGATTACTGTCAGAACTCGCGGCTGCAACTAGGACAAGGACATTGGAGTGATACGCTTGGGTTGGCAATCACCTTGGCAGAACTGCTTTACGGGCAAACCAAATCCTCTGTTGCGCCACTTGCTAAAATGCAACACAGTTTTCCAATTTTCCTTTATAAATTCGTAATTAACTGTACGTTCTTTTAAGGATAAACGTTTTCAACTAAATGGTAACCAACCAAATGCTTCAGAATTGCACACGACTATGCATGTGCTTATTTGAGCTCACCCCGTCTCGTATGGTTCGTATACAAGTTCCATGGCACAACTTTCTGTTTTAAAACCAGTGCGTCAGAGCGCGTCGTAGATTTTCAGCGGAGTCTTGCGCCCAAAGTTCTACAACACACTGTTATATAAAACGCACACTAGAAAGACAATTATTGTGGTGCACTTTACAGTTTTCGAACTAGCACGAGGAACGGAAGTATTGCCAAACCTATAACGTATACAAATTCCGCATATAGCATCTTTCTACTAAACGACTGGCTACCAGTTCGATTACTGCTCGAGACACTTACTTCTGAAAGCCAAATTCACAAGCACGTTTCCATCCAACCAGTCATAATGTTCCCTGTGACTCCTAAAACACATGTTAAAACCTTAGTATCTGTTTTGGCCACATATTTGAATATGCATTCATTCAGATCAGAAGGTGGCAGCTAAATATTAGCTGCTGAAGAAGTGGCTGACGATGAAAGGGCTGATACCCGAAGTAATTACCTCCAGATCGCATGCTTCTTACAGCCCAAACACTGCCAATCAAATTATTTGATTTTGAAAGCCGTAGCCTATTTATTGCGCATGTTTATTGTCTGAAAAATCGGTGTTCACCCTAAGAACAACCTAAAGCTACTTCATGAATGTAAATTATAGCTTCATTCCAGCTAGCTCAGTCGAGTTGATCATAGTAACCTGACATGGACAGATCATTTTTACCGAATCAAAAAAGAACAGTTGGTTGGAAGAAGGCTGTCTTCCTATACCCAGTCGGGAATTGTATTGGACCGACAATATGTTTTCTTCAAACCTCTTATTTCATCCCAGTAGTAGATGACACAATTTGAGCGCAGACACAGAATTCAGTTACGTAGAGCAAAGCAGAGCAGAAAATAGCTTCTTTAACCTCTGGAATTTTATGTTTGGCAAACTGGCTGTTTATCGTACACAGATTCCCAACCACTGAATCACCGTAAGTCAAACTTTACTCTGTCCGGATGTCCCGACATTTTGAAACCTAGGCTGATCTTTGAAAATAAACATTCCAGAATTTGTCCAAAACTAAAAAAAACAATTTTTCAGATTCTAAATCAGTGATTGAAGGGCAAAGGCAAATGCTGTGCCTAGGTGATGTTTAGTGAGCCATCCAATGTCAGTTCGGGGAGTCTATAGGTTGAAACGCAGCATGCTCGTTTATTCAAAAGCTGTTGCTCCCGTAATGAAGCAGCTTTGAAGGAGAATCAATTTTTATTCGGTGTCTCTTCGGGCACTTGCACGTATATTGTAACGTGTTGCATGGATGAATAGGTTTATATCGCCTTTAATGTGGTAATGGGTGCAGAAATTGGGTTACATTACAATCGATTGGAGCCTTGGTCCGAAGGTTAAGTGTAAGTCAATGTATGTTTTAAAATATATGAATGAAGAAAATCACGAACGAATTTGGAGGATAGGTTTTGCCTACAGATTTCTTTCATGATTTTGTGTGTATTACAAGATGTGTGCCGATTGATTGTTGACTCATTCGCACCGCGGACCTATTAGATAACTAGCTGTAACAGGGGTCCAGTACACCCATGATATTTTGGTACCCATTGATTTATGAATACAACAATAGAAATTGCATTCGCTTTGGTTATTCAAAGCAACAAAACTTACGCATGTATTCAGCTGAACGCAGCCGTTTAATATCATTATTTAATAATAAATATTTGCCTTGAATGCATACTAATAAACTTTCCAATGGACAAGCAATGTTTTTTGTCAAGATGTGCTTTGCCGAAAGTGATAGAGACATTTTTTAATGACCATTGCTGACGTGGATTCTAGACACGGAAAGAAAAGTGCCCGGAATGTATTGATCCCAAAGCTACGGTAATTGTACACATTCCGAAGGCACTCTGCTAGGCAAAGATTCACAGATTTTACAAATTAGCCTGCAATTTCAAAATCATTTCGCGACACACGCAGTACCCTCATTTTTTTACCTATCTTTGATAAAGCGGGCGAAATTCTTTCCTGTACATTGCTTCTTCAACCTCTGATACTCAATTACCGTTAGCTTGCTTCTTTTTTTGCTACGCACGTTCCTTGTTCCTACGTGTACTTCATCAGTGTCATTTTTCTATCCTTAAAAGGGTGCCTTACAAGGTCGTCCTGTTTTTCAAGTCATACGTCACTTTCTTCGTTTAAGCGTTTTAAATGTGCTTCTGTTTTGTTACCTTTCGGCGTCCACTCGCGATTCCCTGGGGCGCATTGTTGACATAGGTTTACGCGTGAGCTCCATAAGCTCAGTCGAAAACGGGTCGATTATCATATTCACTGCATGAGCTAGTCAATTGAGTCCCATCTCTCGAGCTTCAGCTTACCTCCAAATCTCAGAGAATTTACTTCTCTAGGTAACGCTTCGATTTGTGTATGAAAAACTTTCTTGCTCAAATCGACTTCATAAAGCCTCGGTAATTAATGCCTTTTTGCCAAATACCCTCGAGAATAGAGACAGACTTTACAATCGTCCACAAAACATTCGATCGATATGCGGGCTAAAACAGAGCTGAATTGATTTAGCCTCATTCTTTTTGTCTCCATGTTTTTGATCATCTTTCAGAGCTTCGCTCCACCCATTTCTGAGTGACTTAAAACTGAAAAAGTCGTGCACTGTGAGCAATGTTGTCGTGATATTAATATTTTCATAATATCAAATTTTTGCTTCCGCTGACATACTCATTATTATTACGCCCAACCTTTCACTCCCACTGTATTCAATGATATATTTAATATATGAAATGAAAACTCCGAACCGGCATTAAGTTGGAAACTTGCGACAGATAAAGTTGAAGTTCGAGAACAATGAATGTTTCTCTACCAATTGGTTGTCTTATCTCCAAAATTGCTTACCAGGAGGGTAGAAATTTTCTCGGAAAATTTACCTAGAGGAACTGATCGAATGTGTGATTGATGCAAACTCAATGTGTGGACAGTTCCTCCAAAATGCAGCAGTGTTTGACCGGTTTGTCCAAAATGTGTCCGACGAAGCAAAGATAAATGCTCGGTAAAGTACAATCACAGAAGACGAGGGAAAAATCGAATCCACATGACACGAAAATGGGAAACAGAATAATGCAGTCCTCGTCGAACGACCACACATATCAAGCTTTCCATACCAAAAGCTGTGGAATAATTTCCAGGTGATAAAGCAAACTTGAGGGCAAATGGACAGGTGTGAAACTAGTAGATGAAGACATTCTAAATTGAAAGCATCAAGATCCAACTGAGTGCAATTTTTTCCTGAACGGTGCCTGGTACAGCTAGTACACACACTGATTTATTGCCGTATCTCCGGTTAAGCAAAAATACCGGATAATGTTCGAAATCGTTCTTTTTAGGGTTCATTAGTGAAACGAAATACTTATGGCGCTGGCGCAAGTTGTCATCGAAAAGTTACAAGTGAAACGGAGACCTAAGGCAAAATTTAATAAGTTTCTCCCACAAACTCCGGGGACAATTAACCGGTTGGGCACTTTCCAGATCTAATGGGAAGATTTTGTCGCTAAGATCTTAGAACTTCCCTGGTGTCGATAGCTGTGGGTAGTTTGTAACCAGATGACCTTATAGTCCACTAGTTTTAGGATAACCACATGGAACAAATTAGTCCACATGCACGCGTGTTTGTGTGCGTCCAGCTGTGATGATGTGCTTTGGAGTCGCTGTTAATGCATACTGTCTAATGTGTTCTTCAGGGATGAGTTATACTCCAATACCTAATATGTATCAGTGCCTGATAGATATCCTAAAGTTAAGATGGCCTTTCAGCAGTTCAGATAACAGTTGCAAAATGACTCTGGTGGCTTCCATAACCTCCAATCTCTTCCAGGTCCGTTTGGTTGGGACAGAATTAATGGGTGAATATTTTTCAAAAATCCAGCAACGCAAGCTGATCAAAATTGTTCTTAATTTGCTGACTATTTTTAAGTGGCACTTTCAAATCAAACATCAAAAAGAAGTTTCATTTCCAGTTTACCGTTACTTGGTTTTTATCATCAGTGATGCTACTTTTGTATCGGATGAGGTGAAACAAATTTGTGTGCACAGCGGATGTCGCGATCACAGTTCAGTAGACAGCGACCATTGCTAACAATGTCAATCTTTAGATTACTTTATTTATTAAACAGTAAGTTCACACACTTCCCCGGACGGATTGAAGGTCATTAGAAGACAGTCAAACGGGAAGTTGTTGGGTGTTGAGGAACTCGTTCCAGATGCTCGTGTTGCAAACGCCCCCTGCAATTCGTCTGATCATCTTCCGTCAAAGTCAATACCAGGAGCCTACCGTAAATCACTATGCGGCTTGCTCTTGTGGGCTTTTGCACTGCTTCGAATAACGAGTGTGATTTTCTGATCCTATCTTGTTTTAAAAGTAACCGGAAGAGTGATTACAAATAGCGGATCTCCCTAAGAACGTTGGTTTATCCCAAAACATCAGAAATTACCAAAGTTCTCGTTGCATATTTGTATGATGCATGGTCCATATCAACCTTGTCAATGCCGTTTTACAATAAGGGAGGCTTTGTTCCATGGTGGATAATCGTTCTAACGATCTAAGAATGCTTCGATGCAATGTTATGTGATTACGACGAAATCCGGAAACAGAGGGAGGTTCCATAAAAAATGTATTTTATGCAACAGTTTGCACCAGGACGAGGTGCCTATGGGAATGCGGGGGCTCGGTTCTGAGGTATCCTTCAAAACATGTCCGTAGTAACAGTTTGACTAAATCCGGTCAAGAACACAGTTTAGAGTATTCTTCCGGCAAACAGAATGAATAGTGCAGGTTCATTTACGTGAGTTCATTGGTACTACCGAATCCGATCCAGTGTAATTATCCTCGAAGAATTCGTTACTATTTCAAGCTATGACGAAAAAGTTAATCCGTGATTCAGGTAAAAAGAAATGACTGCAAATCGCTAATCATTAATCAAGGCATAGATGCTCGACTCCGATTGTTATTCCCATTGACGATTTTGGTCCATTTTGAATTGCTCAGTTTTATTTACACGTCGGCAAATTCAGTGACTTGTTTTCACCAAATTCTGCTCCCGTCAAGTAAGACACGCTTACCTCTAACGGATCCGGTCCGTAAGCTGTGAACAACTTAGCATGTTTCGAAATTCTGCTGTAAACAGGACTTAAAAACCAGACAGTTACTCGGTTGTAGTCGTCATTAAGTTCGATGTATATCGGCTATTCAAACAGCACATTACCTATTGTTGTATTATCCTTTGTGTCAATATTTGCCAACCTTTTCTCCAATTTCAAAGTGTCTGCTGGTGGCCTTTAGGATAATGTATTGTGCAGCGTAAACCTCGTACCGTGAGCCAGCGGTCACCATATTTCACCGATCCTTGCCACCCAAGATATCTCATTAATCTGAGGAAACGCTGTCAAGGAAACGCTGACTCACTGCCCTTAGTCGCAAACTAGCTGACAAAATGCCTGTTACATTGACTGAGAGCACTGATGTCTATTCCTAGTTTAGGAAAATGGACGGCTTGCAGCACATGCTGGATTAACACACTTTCGGTAATACGCGTGTTGTGCACGCAAGAATAATGGCTGAATGCTGACATGAATGAATCCACCGTTCCCAGTAATGGATTTAATTGGTTCCCACTGAATAGAATACAATGCAAACAACCACCATTGGGGTTGGGTGTAATCACGTGTGTTACTTTTTATTCGTGGAAGGCACTCTTTCATGGATTGTGCTGCAATCTGACAGTCACTGGCGCTGTCACTTGGAATTATTCGCATGCTTCCCACTAGTCTCACAGAATCCGTTACTCGGAGAGGATTTTTGTCCAGATGTGTTCCGCTGCATCATCCGCAATGTCTTGGTGCACAGGTTCTTTGAAATAGTTCTAATCCAAGAAATGAAAAAGGTATTGGCTTATAGATAGTCTTTTGTGGAAAGACACCAAGTAAGCTGACCTTCCTTGCTTTGATTAATACTAATATGAGATCTTTGATTTGGAAAGTGCCTAATTTAACCAATGTTTTGCACCCTCGAAATTGCACGAACACTTGTGTGATCTGTAGTCAAGATTAATAGCTCAACAAAAATATAAGGGACGATCTCGTTTGTTCTGAAGAATTTCACCCCTTGCTCCAGGATTTAATTCCTTATGAATAGACTGACAGCTTCATTGCAACTTACGATTGGCCCAACAAGTCTAGCTTTGTCTTCTTCTTCTCCCTTAGTGGTGTTGACTGTGTGATATCCAAACGTTATTTCAAATTTCCCCGTTATCCCGACGCACCGAATTGCAACTAATCTTTCCTATTATACCTGATGTTAGTCTTTTTAGGATGAAACTATTCCTCCTCTGCTGTTAATATCATGCATTCGTTTACGTGTGTTTGATGATTTCAACCAGGCACCCACAGACTTACTGATTGCTTTTGGTTTAGCTAACCTGTGCCTTATCCCCACCAACAGTGATGCTGTTTTAGAATTATCACGAAATATTCGGATCCTCATCCATTACGACTGCATCCTTGCTTTCCATCTGGTGTTCACTCAATTATTTCAAGTGGACTTACCACTAATGCAGCTATCCAGAGCGGTCATTTGTAAGATAAGAACAAATCAAGACAAAAAACAAACCCACAATCCCTAAAAACGTTTGCCTGTCTTAGTGATTCTTCTCTAGAGTATCTTCTTGGTTTTCTTCGGAATACTACCTCATTTCGCTCGACTTATCCTCGAAACCATTCAATACAACTTTTGAGCTATGCTGTCCAATCGAAGCCACAGTCTATAACAACGAGAGAATAACTTCTAGGTTACTTTGGTTGCTCGGATGACTGAAAGACATGGCGCACAAACTTCATGGGCGAAATTCTGTGGAATTTAATTCCATCTTGATCACACGTGAGGTAAAACGATTAAACTCACCTTGCACCAGTCATTTTATGCGCACTAGCGAAAGCAAAACTCTTTGGCATGCTATCCGGCTGCCAATCTTTAGCGGGGATGTCGATGTTCTGAGTATGCCACTCACTCGCCGGTCCTCTGGCATCATGCTGTTCTACACAACACTTGAAACCATGGATCTCCAATTATTTTTCTGAAGCTACTCATGAAGGATCTCCACACATTGCCTGTCACTTCCTCTATTCCTGCTGAAGCTGTTAATGCTAGAATATAAATCGCTCATTGGGGGGGGGGGGGTGGAAACAATCTCCAAGAAATTTTTGCCGAGTCTATCCATTCTCGTCTGTTTGCATGCACTCGTACGAGGTGTGTATCGATTCCGCTTTGCACTGATGCTGATCACAGTTGTACTCTTTCATTTTCAGTGCAAAACCTATTTACAGAGGAAGAAATGAAACATTTACGATTAAAAATGTTTTAGCTAACTTATCTATTTCACCCTTTAAACGTCAACTTAGCATATATGCGAATCAGTCTATCTTCTTTTGCTGCTGGTGGTGAACCAGGCCCTTCAAAATATCATAAACTAAGAACCTGATAGTCATTAATTTAATCCATCCGGCCCGCGTTGTTCGTGTGAAATGATCATTTCTCATTCCACAGGTGTCAGAGGCTCTAGTTCTATATCTGACAGCAACTACGGCGGTGGACCAAATCACTATTGACCGGCTTGTTGCCATTCTCCACCTATCGAAATGTTTTCTGATTTAATGTCATTCCAAGCTTCACGGCCAAGCTCTTTTTTCTTCCTCTCCAACATAGTGGCCCCTTTGTATTATGGCGAATGTTGTATTGGATGCAATAAAAGCATCCTGAGTTTATCTTCATCGCGTCTCGAATTGCTTCCGCTTGTAACATTCCCAATGTCTTTCTAATCAGAATCCAGTCTCCCATGTACTTACGCTTTTCCTGACCTCCGATTTCCACTGACATTCGCACATTAACAAATGAATCAACACCGAAGCATTCATCTTTGAAATTCCAGGTCCGTGCTAAGTCCAATATTATTTTTGCTTTTGCTTCGTAATGTCCCTTACCTATCTTAGTGCATTGTTCTCTTGCAATTTTTACTGGACGAAAAACTGAACTGAATTGTTATTCATTGATGTTTTGTTGGTTATTCGTGTCTTTTGCATTCCTTTTACTGAAGCGAATCCTCGAAAATCTTTCCCACTCTTTACGTGATCTATCTAGTTGAAACTGCAAAAGGATTTTATTACATGCACCGTGCATGAGTGTGAACTAGGGGGCTTTCCCTATTGCCACAATGGAACATTACACGCCAGGGACGGTGAACCGACAACCAGGATCCTGAAACTTGGAGTGGGACGGTAACTAGTCGGTCGACTGCGAATTTTCGCCTATTAGCGAAGTGAACGACAAGCCAGGGATTCGAACCTCTGACATTTTGGGCGAAGAAGGACAAACGCCTGATTGCGGCGGTAGCGCATCATGCGACTGCCCATCGCCGTCCTAGAAAGACCACGCTTGGAGTGGAAGCAATGCTTCCAAAATGTGCAGCTACATCCAAAGAAGTTCTTCTTCACGTATCGAGAAATCAAACCATCATTCTTGTGGGTGGCGCTTGATCTACTGGAAAACGACAGTCGACTTTTAACTTCCTTTTCCCGAGTGGAATGAAAAACTATTCGGTGACTATTTAAATAGGTGAGAATTATTTAATTTATCCAAGGTTGCTGGTGATGGTTGCAGACTCATTGGTATGTATTTCTTGTGGGACAACACGTGTTGGAGTTTACCAGCGACAATAGTTTCAAAATGTGTCAATCATTTACCGGGCACTGTCGAACCCAGCGTACATCCCAAGACTAGTCCTTCAATTTATATTCATGTTAGGATACCAACAAATTTTATATCCAAATTCTGCTCACTTACCATGTTGTAAACCCATTTTCGTCTTTTATATTACAGGCAAGTTAAATTATTATTATTATTATATGGATAGGATGAGCTTTGAACGGGTGTTCGGAATGAAAAATCATCTACATGTTTTAGAACGATTGCGAAAAACATAATTGATTCCAGAGGTCTAAATTTCCGCAATGTATATTCTGCTATCAAAGGAGTTTAAAGGTTCACACGGCTTACTGTAGTTAGTGACTTCTCACTGAGCAATGTGAAGCTACCTGTAAAATAATGCGAATTTTGTGCACAATTAAGGGAATGACTACAACTTTACAAAGTGAAGCCGCAGGAGGATAGGAAATTCCGGTGCCATCAATATTACCCAAATTGTATATGCCTGTGTTCACGCTGACGTGTACATAGATATATATGCATTCATATATATATATATATATATATTCACAAAGATTTGTTGGAAGGGACCCTTCGCAGGCATTTTAGGGTTCTTTACCTGCACCTATACTTTACCTCTGGCCACATGGCTGCAGCGGAAATCAACATCACAGCAACAACATAACTAAGAACATGCCAAAGAGGCCTCCCTATTTATCGCCCAAGCAACAAGTGACAAGGTAAACAATGAAAATATTAATTGCAGTTATGTTTACGCTCATCGCGTCTCAAATGTACAATTGGGATAGAAGTGCGCCCCCCCAATGGAAAATGAGGGGATTCGAAAGTGCGACGTTCACTTACAGGTACCACGATCTAGTCTGCGTGACCACATGGATGGCCGTTCCTCAAAATGGCTCAGTATAAGACTGAATTGTGAATGGTATGGTGCAAGCGTAGGACGCTTGCTTCGTGTACAGTAACGCAAATCATTTTACTATTCCAATCTCAGAGATCGCTGCAAGGACTACACAACAAAAAGGAATCAGTACATATGATCCTAGCTCCGAATGTCAAGAAGCTAGCAAGTGTTGGCTACCGTCACCTAGTGTGCTGCATGGGGGATTATCTTGTACTAACAGTGTCGAATAATTTGGACGTGTAAAGGTCTTTTTGGCAGAATAAGCGTCTTCACTTCGTTTTAGACAGGATTTTGTTTCTAGTGAGCGTTGAATTGCATACCAATGCTGTTGAGGGGAGATTGTAATCAATCTGGCCTTTTATACTTTTGATTGTGAGAAACTTATTGACATCATTTACATCCGAGAATTTTCAAGTGCGTAGCCTGGCTGAGCAAGTTGCAGTCTCCTTAAAATCTGAAGTCGTTCTTGGTTTGCAAGTAGGAACATATTGAAGAATTCGATCCGTACTCTCTCACTCTCTATCGTGATGCAATCAAGGATTTTCTCCTTTTAAAGATGGTTTGCCTATTTGAGCTCACACTTGAAATGTGGCCAGCCTACACAGTATTTCGTCCCCTAAAGTTTTATTTCCTGCCTGAAAGCTTTGTCAATAAAAGTTCTATCGTTACTTTTTATTTAAAAAATACCAAGGTTGCGACAGACTACAACTAAACAAGGGACAAGAGGAGAAAAAGGTTAGCCCTTAAATACCAACCTGCCACGAGTACAGAAAAAAGGGCGGAGAAAATGTTTCGCTCCTTGATGCACTTCACAAATATCGCTGCCATATCCCCACGTAACTCCCGTGTGTGGACTCACTAATAGGCCCTTACATAATGCACGTAACATGTCCGCAAGGGTACAGTGCATTAAATAGACAGTGTAGACTGCAGTAAACGTGCAATACTGTAGATGGAATTCTGGTTGCTCAGTAGGTTGTCAGTAGTAAAGCTCAAATTCAAGCCCCAGGAATACCGTGAAAACGTATCCGGTAACGTCAAGTAATGTATATATATACATATATATATATATGTATATATACATATATATACATATACATGTACTTCAGGAACTAATGAACAAGCCAAGAGGATTGAGAACGAAGCAGACGACTTTGGCTGAATGTTTGAGATTAACTGGTTTCCTGAGCCCATCTTCTACCTTCCAGGCATTCATGAAGACGAATGATGTGGTTAGGACCGGAATCAGTCAAACTGGGCTAAAGTGCACGGTTTTTGTCAAGTTTTCTACAGTATACATTTTCAATGGGTGCATCATACCGAACTGTACCAGCAATACAATCTCCTTGTCTGAGTAACTTCACAAAGTTACACGCAGTCACGTATATGCCTCCAAACTCATCTCATCAGGCCGCATGCCAATGCAAATCGACAATATGGTAGGCAAAACCATTCAACTCGAAGGTTATATCAGTGATTTTTGATGCTTAATGTGTTATTTGATTAACCTGCACCACTTTTACAACCGTATAACCCAGTCCAGAATGAAGCCACGTTGCTAAGACGTGGACGGAAACAAAACTGCTGGGTACTGACTTGACTTAAACCTATAATTTCCGCATTCTTGCCTTGCAAAATGGATACGCTGATTACCACGTGTTCCTGTATCCACTATGTAACGACCATTAACACTGAAAATGTTATCTCCAAGCTTTATCCAGGTTAGGATAATTTATGGCAGTCGATTTCCGATTCATCATAGATTTATTCTTGTACAATGGAATCCAATTGCATAAGAGTGGGAGTACGTCCCATCGAAATTTTCACGGAGCAACTGGTCGATTTTGATAGTTGAACAGCACTGAGAGTTTTCACCCAAGTCAAACAAATAATGAGTAAAGAAATAATTATAAGAATTTGGACTAGAAAGAAGGATGGTCGTAATATAAACATTGAAAGGTTTATCTTTACCAATAGCAACAATGGGACTGACACCAAAATAACGAAACCGTAAGAAGAAAACGAGAAAGGACTAACTGGTGAAGTAACTGAAAAATAACAAACACCATTTTTGAATCCGTTCACAAACATTAATTCTGAACTTGTGTGAACCTTTATTTTGGTTCCTCTTTCTCAGCACCGAGTAACGGTAAAAAAGATAAAGATCAAATGACTGGCAATTTACACAGAAATAGAGACAATGAATTCCAAAAAACCGCTATCTTCAACACTGAGTCATATTTCATAAAGATTTCAACCTTCCTGCAGGGAGATCGCATGACCTTTAACCTCGTAATCTAACTCGACCAACTCGAGGTAGTCCATCGGCTAGGGTTTCCATATACCTTTGCCATCCTCGAAGAACAGTGTGCGTCAAGACAAATGGTCCGTCGGTAAGCGCCATTCTACTGCAGTCTATTCATATTTGGTGTCTGCTAAATCGGTAGAGATCTATGGCCGAATTCCTGGACCCGCTTGGATGGGGATACATGGAATGTTAATGAAATCGTCCAAAGAGCCAAACTTCACAGGTGAGTTCAGCTGCATGAAACTGAGTTGTATGATTTGATCTAGTAACCTGGGGAAAAGAGGACGATTAACTCGTCTGTAGGTTTTTGCAGTGCTTCATGCATTGGGAAAGACCAAGGCTGTTCTGTTATATAGTTGTACTTGTGGTATTCGTTGGTTCACCAATCTGAAAGCAAAACCAGTCTGCTAAAGCTTGCCTGGTGACTAAAATGGGAACTTTCTACTTGTGTTTGTCTGATCACCAAGACGAATTCGTGCAGATGTGACAGAGAAGATTCTAAGAATTGCGCAAACTGCCATACTTTGTCAGCATTATTTCAATTCACTTAACTAATGTCAATCTTTAGCGTTAATTTGTAAACAATATAGGACGAGATGTGTCTAATTATTCCCAGTTGGTGCACGTGTTTCATTGCCTCCAGCGACTTATTCCACATCCGGAAATCAGAGAGAAGAAGAGCAAGCAAACATCTATTTCCAGGGAATCATCTCAAGCCAGTTGAACGACAGTGAACCGATGGTCAGCCAGCCTCGTGGTCGTTTGCTTTGCCAGTCGGGTTGGTTCGAATACGTCTTGGTATAAATAAAATTAGAATTTCACACTTAACTATTGCGAATGCAAGTGGAAATTCCTAATGTTTGCGCTTGTATGCGGTACACTCTTGCAAAAACAGAGTTGCACGTGCTTGCCTAATCGGTGGATTTATCTTAAATCGTGCCAATAGGAAATCATTAACAGAGCCAGCGCAACCAAGTAACCACACAGACATTTTGGCATCGACTGACAAGCGGAGAAGGCACCCCCATCAAAAGGCGATGGCCGCATATACTGTTTAAAAAATTCATAAAGACCCATTAACGGAGTACAACTGAAAAGTGGTGACCAGGAGCTGCCCTAAGACAAAGGCTGCATGGAAGCAGAAAGGAATAATTACTTTTGAATCTACGCCAATATGATGAGCATTATTTCACCCTAAATTTTAGCTGGACCAATGATAGTTTGTAGTTTATAACACATTTTGAAGTGGAAGACCTTGCAATTTGCTAAATAAATCAAATTTCACAGTAAAAAGACATCGCTTTTGTGGGATTTTCAAGTGAAATCCCCACGTTCAATTTACCACAAAATAATAAGTCCGAAAACGACCGACGTTTGACGAGAATCCCTACTCCAAACACGCTTTCATTAGGATGACGGAAAACTCTTCGCGTATTTGATCATTCTCTGCGCGGGTCTTATGCCATCAGAATTGTGGCGAAAAATAGAAACAGTGGACAAACAAGAGGCAAAAACGGAACTTTTGCTAAATTCCGATAAAGTAAATTTTTCAGGAATCGTCTCAAGCTCATTGACTGCATGTTGCCGTCCATGTTTCTTGCGTGGGTTGATGCACTTATTCCCGTGCCCATCCCAGAATAGACGTTTACAAGAGGATTCATTTCTATCTTTTACTCAGCCAAGCGCCATCTGCAACGCAGCCCGTTGCTGGAGACAAACAAGTGACCAAATGATTCGTTCATAGATCGTTTCTGATGGTGGAATAAGAACAGAGGTCAGTCTCCCCTTATGAACGGCGGGTCACACCGGCCACGTCTGGCCACGTCTGACTGCCGTCAGCAAACTGGTGAATATCTGCTATTCAAAACCCACCATACCCCCGGTGCTGTAGCTACACGTCTGCGAACCTGTTATTCGGCAAGCTAAGGCCCAACTTATTCAGAGATAATCAAAAACAGGGGTGGTATTTTTCTTATCACCAATTCAGATTAGCCTCAGCCCTGAGTTCCGTGTGGAAATCCTTCTTAGTCATTTAAAACTAAAGAATGGCCTATTTGTCATGCATATCCACCAACGTTTGATGCAAAACCCTACGGAAATCGGTAATAAAACTGGGTTTAGAAAAAGCTAAATTTTATAGCGGCGATAAAACTACCTGAACGGAGTTGCAAAGAGAGACCGCACACATTTTGCATCAACAGTCTAAGAAATGCATTATGCACGAGTTTTATATCCACAGGTTTTACAACAAACTACTCATTCACGCGCATGAAACGGGGAGACTGCTATCGCTCGGACATGCGAACCAAGCGAACGGCTGCAGTGAAATTCACACCCGGAGATGAGGCGTGCCGCAAAGCGTACAACGGAAACGGTTGTCTTGTTGCGTTGCCTCGCAATCTTGGAGTTATTTTGGCATGAGATTGGTTCGGACGAAGCTGCACAAAACACCAAATGAATAAATGATCCATGTCATGTGTAACACTTATTCATTGTTTGGGATACGGCCGGCTATGCACTTCCTGTGTCTCCGGTTATCTACTCGTACAAATGACCTATTGATTTCGATTTCCAATATTCTGGGTAAACAAAAATCCGAAATCATGAGTTGCCGAACCCATAAAGACTAGCAGTTTGATTGACAGTTGCGATGAAACCAGACAGATTCCCACGACAGTCTTGAAATGAATTTACTGGCCCTCGAAGGATAACTGCGCGTTAATAAACTGTTGCCTGTGGGTTAGTTTTTCTTTTTAAGTCAGCTTTTTAGGAGGATCCAAGTTGGGAACAATAAGCGTTTGCCTTTGTTTCTGGTTGAATATCGAAAAATTGCATTTTCCTAAAAGCCGGGCGATCTAAAAAGACGGCATTGTGAAAAATTGATCTCCTTTTTGAAAATTTCACTTTCGAGCGATAATATTGGAAAGAAATTCCGGGCTGCAATAGCGATCTCATAAATCCTGTTTCGGTGACCAATAGAACTCACATAGCCATAACATAACAGGTAATGAGTCATTCGAAGGCAACCTTACCGCACTGATCCGGATTCTCAACAGCAAAGTCTGATTACTACACATTGATATGTACACAAATGTGCGTAATTTTCATGATTTGAAAATGAAAGCTTATAATTGTTTATCATTATTGTGTTGGCAGACGCTTCTGCCACCGTTTGGTTTACTGCTGTTGAGACTAAATACCATTCACGATTGCCCTTTTTATCTCCTATTAACCGTGGTATCACGCCATCACCGGATCTCCTGTTCTCGTACTCGCGATGTGCGCTTATAAAGTCACTAGAATTTCATTTCCATCACCATCATTCGCGGACCGAACTGTAACTCCGATTCTCCTTATCAACATATCCAGTTTTCACTGCCCGTGCTCCATTCTAGGCAGAGACCCAAAACTCTTAGTAAACAGGAATAACCCTTATGTGGTCACCTGACCACATCTGTCTTTACTCTTTCCCCAAGGCAAATTCCTATTGTTTTATTCATTCGTAAATTACGACTTCATTATGTCTTCTTCGACCGTGTTTGAAACTTCCATCGCCTTCCTCATTTCTTTGCAGTTCTGCTGTTTCTCGGTGCCCCAGCAGTGTCGATTGCTCCAGTTCTGATTTCTTATCGTCAAGCACTAAGCGTGTGCTTGTTAAGGACACCATAAGTGATGTCATGATCTTTACTGTTCACCACCGCGAATGGCTAGTGTATTCTTATGATATCCCGGTCTCCGAGTGTAAAGTCGAGTAATTCCATGCGGTCAGTGATTCATCTCAACTAACTGACATTCCCCCAAGTGTTCTCTCATAAGCTGGTCATCGTGTTCGGTCCGTCGATCTTATTCTGGACCCTGTCCGTTCAGTCCATTCAGACATTTTGCTTCTTTATCATTTTGGTTAATTGGATCATTCGGTTACTGCATCCACCAACAATTTTATTCGTCGAAGCAACCTAACACCCTCATAAATACGTCTTGGCTTGCCATCTCAGTCAGCTTCGATGACTTTCGCGATTTCCCGACCTCCAGTTTGAGAAATGATTGTTATTCCACTGCTAATGATTTTATATTTGTCCTTAACTTCCACTGCGTTATCCTTCAAGATTTGCATTTACTTATTCCACACTTTTCCAAATGCAGCTAGAAAACTTCCCAGATTGGCCCATCTGCATGTTCGTTATCCACTTTAAGCGATCAGCGTTTTGCCGCTGGCTCCGCTCGCCCACTCTTGTCTCCGTTTAACATCTATTACAGGTAAGAAATTAATGCTCGTTAGCCATGCAGATCGTTTAAAAACGCCTCATCGGACGCAAAGCTCAGTGCTTAGTCTTCGCCGTTCCTGGCTTCCGAGCACGAATATTCTCTTTACGAAGTGCATCACTTTGTATGGAAGAAAAAATGTCACATTCTATTTTAGCCAACTAGACTAGATTTTGCCCAACTGAGCACTGAAAATTTTCTACAACTACCCGTTTTGCTCATTCAGGCACCACACAAAATAATCTGGATACAACTGCATAGCCAACAGATGATCCCTAATCAATCACAATTGATGCTAATCTGCAGACAGACCGAATGACTCTCAGGTATCAGGTGGTTAAACACGAACTTTTCACATTTATCTCAATGATGGGGCTTTCACCCAAGGCAAGTGCAAAATATCATGGAGCTTTCGCGGTTTAGGATGAGAAAAGCACTTGAGGAAAAGACGAAATTACTGGCAAGAGTAATCAGTTTCAGGTTTTCAGTTGTCGGCCTAAAGACAATCACTAAATGTGTCCAGAACTAAGGGAAATGTTCAGAACTGGTTCAAAGTATATAGATGACACCTGAGAAACTTTCATGACTCCTGAGTGACAATGAGTAGCCACTTTTGAACGTCAGCTTTACAGAGTACCATTTATATTTTATCTGCAAGAAAATTATTACAAATCAAACTGGGCTGCTGAATACATGGCCCTTCATCAAAGCGTCAACCCGGTACAACGTGCTCTGAGATTCCCGGGTCGAAGATTTTACTGTGAAGCGGGAGTCATTCTGCTCAGGCTTAGTCGAATTCGTACTGTGTCGTAATTACTACTGTATTGCTGCAACATTGCTGGGCTTTTATTATCAGCGGAAGTGACTTGATTAGTTTCTGCGGTCGTCGGTATTATAAAGTAATCTTAAAATATCATTCGACTTGTATATCCACCTGCATATAGAATTTGCGCTTTTCCTTCATAACGACTTTAGAATGCGCAGGCTCATTGGTTTGTTGTTTTCCAGATGGTGTCGAATGTGTATATTAATCTATGGCTATGCTTTTTTATTTCTGCTTTTTTCAGGTCATCCGTACAACTCGTTCAAAAACCGCATTGCGCGTGCATACTATAGTGGTACTTTGTTTAATTCAACCGTACACTTGCTCTTGCTTCCTTCTAGTTTGAGTAATTTGACACTAAGACCTGACTATTACCCATTATTATTATTCACTTTTCACCAGTTCAACGACTTTATTTCCAGTCGAATTGCATTGTTTAATTGACTGCTGTGGATTTGAAGAATTATTTCTAAGTCAACATCAGAAGGAAGGGAAGCTGATTAATTCACGCGATAATAACACTCACAATGCCATAGAATAGGTAGATGAATCAAGAAAATATTTAAGTTACGAAAATTTGAACGGAGATCTCTCGTAATTTCTTTATTCCTAACCAGAAAGCACGCCAACAATAGAATTGTGTAGTTGTGACAAGCAGTAGTTCGAGATGGAATCAGTTTGCACTCTGAACCATTATGATTACGCGACTGGCAGGGAGGCAGATAATTAAGTATTGGATGAGTATGATATGCAAGTATTTTGTGAAAACGTTTTCTTTCTCAGGACTTGAAGTACAAGTTGCATCTCTCATCAATAACAAAGTCAATCGGACTAAAGTTATGCCTGATTACCCATATCCAGACAGACAGAGAAGCAGACCTGGATAAAGCTAGTGAAAATGTATATTGACTAGGTTTGGAAAAAATAGCGTGAGTGTAGCAGAGTAAGACAGGAATCCAGGTTGATGGACAGGGGGAGTAATGATAGTTTGGTGTGCAACAAAATCTTCCGGCCTACGCATTTGAAACACAGGTTAACGTATGCACTTGGAACAGTCAAACATACGCGAGGATCATCGTAAATTGGAGAAAATGGTAACATTTAGGTATTTTGTGCATCGAGTCCTGCGAACAAGAACGGTCTCGACTGCGGAATGTACATTTGGGAAAGGGAAATGAGAAGAGGTAAAAATACACTCAGAATATTCAGATGTAATCGGATGAAGAACGAACTGAAGAGGAAGGTCCTGAATATTAGGCAAATTCTCTGATAGGGGTACGAAGTGCTAGTGATTGGTAATTCACTGGCAGGGTATGACATTGTCTGCGTACTTGAGCAGTTGAGCAGAAGGATCAGTAATCCAATAACTGAAGTAAGTAGTGAAAATATATGGCGAAAGAATAGCTCTTTGAGGAATACCAGGATTGTTAGGTGAGTGACTAGATAAGTGATAACAAAGTTTAACTTGTTTAATTCTATTGCAAAAATTGTCTTGCCAATAACAGCACATAAATGGGATGTCTAAAATACTGAAGTTCATGAAGAAGCATAGAAATTGGGCAGAATAGGAGCAGAGGAAAATCCAATGACTGATTCCGCGGAGCGTTTTAAACTTTTGGAGACAAACTGTGAGAGTGATGCCACTGCATTCACGGTACACCCTTTTGCTTGATAAGAGGAGCACGCTTTCATTTAATTGGAGCGAAGAACGGTTTATATAAATGAGACAAAATCGCTTTAATAAAGTGTTCGAGGTTTTTCGTTTGAAAATGGAAACGACCTCCGCAGATTTACTTGGAGCTAAGGCAGCAGTGGTAACAAAGGATTTGTTGAGCAGCACGGTCATAATATCCAAGAACTTGTTCTCAACCTCAGAAGAATGGAAGACAGACGGTTCGGACCGACTGCAGGTGCAGTTTGGACGGTCGAAGCTTGAAAGATTCTTCTAAAGTAAAAAGATATGTGGAAGTTTTTCCTCAAATGCGTAAACGATTAATTTCAAACTCGTAATAAATATTTTAATGCCCAACCTTTGTGCTTATGCTATTGCACAGAAACCATTCTTCCTGGTTGACTGACGTAACTTGAGTGCCATTCTCTCATCTGAGGTTGTAAAGACAATGATATGATATCGGTCTTTTCCAGCCGTCCTTTTAATCGTCCGAAAGCATCCTACTTTCTGGGGTCGGTTGGTGGTCCGATGATGCTGGTGCACATTGATGTCGTCTTCTTGTTGAATCGTACTCACTTTATACTTTGCACCGCACATCAGCATAGTAAAATGCCTAATTCACACAAATCCCAAAAAACTTGTTTTGGCATCAATCTACCGAAATAAAAAGATTAAAGCAAAGAAATGGATAACATTGTAACTGCGTCCATGTAAGCAGTTTTTCTTGAAGCAGAAAACCATACATATGTTTGGTTTCTTTTCAGACTTGAATGAAAAACCCAAAAGCCGGAGTGTTGTTTAATTCCTCCTCAGCAGAACACGTTTGGAAGGATTTGAATATCTCGTTTAATCATTGGAGTGCCCTCAACCGAGTTTCCCGTGAAACGTGCCCTTCTCAATACATACCGCTTCGCTGTTTGCATTAGCGGTTTACAAACGCTGCCAAGTTCCGTGAACACGTTTATTCGCAAACGGTTTAATCATTTTTCGGTTAAAGTTGCAATTCCTGTTGAAACACATACTGATATCGTTCAACCAGAACATCTGTTCTGAAATTCCCTTGCATGTGACCAGTAGAGGGTGGAAATTTAGCTTGTCATCGGCATTCTCGCTGTTGATTGTTATGTTGCTTGTAAGGACCGCAGACACGATGTTCTTGTTTTTCTTTCCATGCACATGACTAGTGGCCTTGTAAACCAAACAGGTCTGCATAAACCCATTAATTGAAGTATGGACAAACTAAACCGGACTTCGGAGAAGATCCGCAGTTACACTGAGCAAAGTCCCATTTCATTTTTTTTAAAAAAAACATTAAAGGAATTTGAAAACCAAGACACAATGAGTCACATACAATGAAGTACTGCGGCCGTTTTTCTAATAGAATAGAAATCGCTGACAAATAGAACAAAGTGCACAGGGGCTCTCTCTGGTCCGAATATCGTAGTCAAACTTATATGAATTTTTTATTGATTAAGTTTAACTGGTTTCAAGGTGCTAAATAATTAGGCTTTAGTCAGACCAGAAATCTGATCTATAGTAAAGATGGCGCACATCTTCAAAATGGCACGTTCGGCCTAAGTCACATGGGCCCATTTTGGTGCGAACATGAGTGTATCGCTTGGGCTGAAGAATTTCTTTGTTAATGAAAACAATGGACAATACCAAACATTCCGAACTTGATGACGTCTAAACTTCACAGTCAAATACGAAACCCGGGAGGCAAAATATTTGCAACTGAATCTTTATGAGTTTTATCTGGCCCACCGTACAAAGGAATAGTTGTTTGTCGTTTCACGGAGTTAGAAACGTTATGTGAGTTACAGTGTGAGTTGCCCGATCAAAATATATACTTGAATAAATCCACATGCTTAGTCTCAGGAGGATTAATTAGGGAATTCAGGTAACTGATTGCAGGTAGGCTCAAAAAGTTTAGCTTCTCGAGACCCGCGAAAGCTGAAGGCTTCAACCCACACTGGTACACGGTGGCCTGGGATGAGTATTTTAGTGGAAAAATACTATGCTTTTGTTTTTGTGGAGAGAGTAGATAAGTTAGAAATTCACTTGTTGATCCGTTTGGCCTTCCGACAATCACCGTCGGTTTACAGTACTCGCCGTTTGTGATGCACGCCGAAATAATCCTGGGACATACTCTGAGTCCGCTAAGCTTTAAGAGATCAGTAGGAACGTGAAAAGATTTTGAAGTTATTTAAGGCTATGTTTCATGCTCATCAGTTTGAAAACTGTATGATTGACGATTGGATTACGATGACCTTGGCGTCGAAGGCCAGCTCATCTAGAATTGAGCAGTGCAAAATCTGCCTGGGTTTGAAAGTTATAGATCATTGGATGGCACGACTTGATAACTTTCATGATCATAAAAAATAACGACTTGGTCAGTCTTTCTATGGCTGCCATCGCTTCCCACATTCCCCTCACAACCATGATAATGGAAATCTCTCCGAAGATAATGTTTCAATAATTAGGACATTCTACGCGATCGAGCATCTACTACTGGTGCTTGAAGATATACCCTAAATATTTAAACTAGGATATCTCCCTAATTTCGTCGAAGTAGACTTAGACTTGAGGGCTAATCAGGTTTTCATATCCCGATCACGATCATCGAGCAACGAAATGGCAAAATCAGAGAAATTCAGTTGCAGAACTTGTTCTAAACGGTGTCCTTGTTTTAACTTAACGAAGGCGACAGATTAATTGATAATTGTATGAAAGGTATAAGAACAAAATCCTTTATTGGTTATCGATAAATTACATCAAAAATGTTCTTATTATTAGGACTAAAAACTACGAGGCAATATCCCTGCCCTTTTTTTGCGGTTGGATCTATCTACTAGATTGTGCATTCTTCTTATAAAGAGGAAATTGGTTGATTCCTTTCACTGTCGCCGAATAGTAGGTGTGATTTAGTTGTTGAACAAAGCAAGCCTTGTAATGATCTTTAGTATTAAGTGAAACTGCTGGGCGTGTAAATTTACGATCGGCTGAACCTGTCTAGGAGTGCCTAGTAAAACGATGTTCCTACAGGTTTGCTCAAAATGCGACCCTAGAGAGAGACTATTCAGTGAACTCGTGCTTCTGTCTTACACCTGTTCAAGCTGTTCACTTCAAAAGAAACCGAAAAAACGAGTCTTCCCCTAAATCGTGATGGAAAGCATCTTATTAATGGGGAAATTCCCGGCTACAATGATATCATTATCGCGCATTCCAGTGAAATAAAAATCGCAAGAAATCCATAGATCTTTCAAAGGGATCTGCTTGTCGATTTTTCTCAGGTAAAAACAAATATTTTACTAAGCAGGGAGCCTTTTCGTGGAATTTAATGTTATTTCTCATTACACTGAGATTCCATTTATAAAGTCAACTTACTACTTGACCAAGCAACGTCATCTTAAGTACACGTTGTCTGATGGTCACTTTCACCTCTCGATTTTCGTAAACCTTGGCAACCGGGGTCGAAACCCGATCATCACACATATTGCCGTTTAAAGCCGAATACAATCCACAAGCCACAATATAAACCAGTCAGATTGTGGCGAAAACC
This sequence comes from Fasciolopsis buskii, assembly GCA_008360955.1. Taxonomy (NCBI): domain Eukaryota; kingdom Metazoa; phylum Platyhelminthes; class Trematoda; order Plagiorchiida; family Fasciolidae; genus Fasciolopsis; species Fasciolopsis buskii. The sequence goes on along the minus strand of LUCM01011653.1, from coordinate 126,415 downwards.
CCAAGATAAATCGAACGAAGAAATTTTATGTCTCATCGTAAATGATATTCCTTGTACAAAAGGTTAATTTTGAGGGCCGACTAAAAATGTGTGATTCTATGAGGCACAGACAATTTTACAATGACTTCAGATTACGCATTGGCTTAGTGACAATCACTTGCAAGTGCATCATTGCGGTCAAGGGTGAGTGATTTAGGCCCCGAGTCAACTATTCAGCCTAAGCCATCTCAAAATGCTCCCTAAAATGTTGTTTTTCAAACAGCCTCTGCTGAGAAAGTCCGCCGGACTGCCTTCTTGTGCCGGAGAAGTTTTCACTAGTGTGTGAGGATGAAAGCGAATTTACGGCATCGTCCACCCGTTTGACCTTCCAATCTGGTTCGGGCTGCTGACCCTGGTGGATGGATGATGACGAGGAGAGCAAGATGGGTGGGTGTGCGATGAACCATAAACTGTTGCGATTGCTTTAGTTCCTCTTTCTCGCTTCGTCTTCCTCCGTCACCATAATTCTGATTGGACGTGATTTGTACACAGATTTGTGTAAAATGTTGATAATAATAATAATATGTAACAGCGAATAGGAACGTCCTGGTCTAGGGTGCCGAAATTCAAAGTGGAAGTGGGACTCAAAATCTATTTGGTTACTTGTACAAATCCCGGAGTTGGGACTAGTGCATGGAAGCATTGTATTAGACATGCAAAAGCCAACTTTCGTTTGAAAAGCTTGCTACTGGTATCAAATTCTGTGATCCTATCCATAAGAACAGCGCAGCTGAAGAATCTGTTCACCGACAAGATTCATATTTTTTTCTGTTCTTTAAGGAGGCCTCAGTGTATCAAATGGGGCTCCAGTAATCCAAAACTCCAACAGGCACGGGTGGCTAAACGACACCCTTGTTCTCAAAATTTTGAGCACCTCTCTTGGTAAGTATGTAAAGCATGTATATGAGAATACTTGTGCGAATTATTCCACGTTTCTGGTCTACACACTTGTTGTTTCGAAGAACCCGTTGTTCAGCCGGTGTCCGTTTATTTGTGAGGTACAGTATGCCCAACATGATACCATCGTTAGTTAATTTAAACAAGAAGGCAGTTTTGAATCAGTCTAACAAACTAATGCGTATTCCAACTTGAGAGCCTATTGCCGAAAACAAGAAAAAAATCAATACGTTTGTACAAGCTTTCGGCAATCAATATTCACTGAATTACTACACCAATAATCTGATGTGCAAGGGTGGGGTGACAATGGGTCCTTAGAGGTTGTTTGGGCGCTTATGAGCTTGAAATCACAATCAATTTTGCCGACTTTTTAAAGAGTTTTATTAGATGAAGGCGATCTGATTGGGGAAGTGGTTTTTTCATTGATTATCAAAAGATTGAAATCACTGGAAATCGGTGGATTGGTTTGGCTTGCCAAATTTCCATCCTTGGGTTGCATGCGACTGAGCTCTACCTCATTCACCACGTCACTTTGACATATATCTGTCGTTTCTTCCCTGTTTTGTGTGGCTTTCAACTCGTCCAACGGGATCACAGCCTCCGGTACTCCTTCAACCTCATCCGATGTTCGTTGCATCTGACAATCACCGCTTTCAGTGTGTGCACGGTTATTCGGTGGAGACGCGGAATAGTTCGAATGGCCGGCATCATCCGGTTGGATTAGAGGACTGATTTGCTCGATGTTTTCCGTGTCCGGCGAGCGATTTGTTTTCCGATTCTCAATTCTCCGACTTGGCCCATCTCCCAGCTGCAACATTGCAGTCGCTTGCTGATGCTTTAATACTTTATCACGACGCATCTGGTCCTGATAGAACGCGGCAAAATTGTTCACAATAATGGGGATAGGTAAACCAACTACTAGTACGCCGCAAATACACGAAACAGAACCAATAACCTTTCCCAGTACGGTTTTTGGTGTCATATCCCCGTAACCGACTGTAGTCATGGTGATGATGGCCCACCAGAATGTCGCTGGGATGCTGGTAAACATCTCAGCGTTCTCATCCTTTTCAGCAAAATAAGCCAGACTGGAGAACAGAAGCACAACCAAAATTACAAACATCATAAGTAGACCAAGTTCTTTGTACGATTGGGTCAATGTGTACCCCAGGGCTTGCAAACCTTGAGAGTGGCGAGCGAGTTTGAATACGCGTAAAATACGCAGGATACGAAACATTTGGACCACTTTACGCACCGAGACTAGCGATTCCACGGTAGAATTGAGCCAAAATTCAAAGATTTTAGAAAAATAAAATGGCAAGATGGCAATCACATCGATCAAATTCATGGGACTTTTAGCAAATGCGCATTTGTTCGGGGCCACCGAGAATCGGACTACCAGTTCAAATGTGAACCATATCGTACAAACCAGTTCCAAGGCTTCCAACCGAGGATCAATTACCAGGTGAATATCCTCGTGAATCAACGATGGTGGGGTGTCGTTCACGTATGTGGTATTCAACCGCAACTCAGGTATTGTGCTCAAATTCAGACCAATAATGGAGAGAAGAATGAACATGATGGAAATGACAGCGAATACCTGAAAATAAATTGTAGAAACAGACGATTGGCGTATTGTGATTGTGTAGACGTTGGATTCATAAAAAACATTTATGGCAAATGGAAAATTTTGGACACTTGTGAAATTTGTTACCGGTTATTTTCATAAAACCGTTTTAAAATTACGAAACAATGTACAGACAAATCAATCTAGACAAAAGGTCTAGCCACGCCAACTACAACATCGGAGTATGAAAATGACCTAGCTGGGCCTTAGTTAAAACAGATAATTATTCCCATTCGGTGGGACTTGTGCACAGAGCCAAAGGAGTGTATTTCTGGGCAATTAAAATCTGCGTGAAGGAAAAATACTTCATGAAACCGCTGTTTGAATGGAACCCATTTGGGTTCGGTTACAGACGCGATGAATTTAGAACGAGTTTTGTGCTGGGAACTTTCCCATTCGTTACACATATTCTTGTTTCAGCAGATCACGAAAAAAGGGCCAGAAGTAGGGCAATGCTTTCGAAAATAACGGCCACTGAACATTATTCGACTGTAGTTATCTAGTTCGAGGAGTTAGCGGAACTAATGTGATGATGTACCAACAGTTATTCTTATTGGCCACAGCTGATACGCACAATCCGACAACCTCCATCGTTAATATATTTCATATGATTTGCTTGAGCCATAGCAACGGGGTTAGTGATGACAGTGGGCCTTTTCAAATGGGACTAGGATTAATAATTCGACGTACCTCAACACCAACTCCAAGGCTATACCTCAATCAGTGGGCTATATGCGTCAGACGGAAACTCGTCCCCCGGGCTCGTTACTACCCCTGATCTACGCTATCCCTATATTCAGGGGCGCTGTCGCCGCTCCGCCATTCTTACCCCAGTACTGGGCTCTAGTGACTATGGAGTGAGTTGCTTTCAGTGCAATCATCCGTGAAATATGCCAAAAATAAACCACCTTCCATCGATGGGTATGTTCCGTCATATGTACTTGCTGCCAAGCAGGAACGAGGGACGCTGTTTAAGCAAATTTAATCTTTTCAATGAACTGGCCATGTACAGAAGTAGCCGAAGTAACGAAACCCGTTGACTAGAGATCTTGATTTGATTAATTCACTTATAACAAATTTCCTAGGCTAATGCTTCCCAATCGCCGAAGGCGTTTACTTCTTCTCATTACTACGATAACTCCAATCGCTTAGGTGAGCATCAGAATTCTGTCTATTGAACACATGATGAGTAGTGTAGTGTGAACAAAACCAAATAATAGGTAAACCATTTCATCTCAGTTCCATCGCTTGCATTGCTAGCTGCACTCTATTAGTCCAGTCAAGTTCCCCATCCCCGGTCGGTCGTCGAATGTCGGGACTTGCCAGCTAGTTTATCGGGACTTTTCCGTTTTCGAAATCTTTACAGGTTTTGGAAATATCCACTTACTACTCGTTGTTCCCTAACCTATGAAAATGACTGTCCCTGTACAAAAGAGGGCGGGCAAACGGACGAATGGTTAGAGAAAATTACAACGGTCGATACGATTGAATGTGTCAGTGCACGCTCTCGTTCTGACTCATCGTGCAGGAAGGGTGGCAGAGGAAAGTACCAGGACGGGAAGAAAGTCTGGGTAAGCAAACGCACACAGTCATTCCCAACAGGGACAGTAATATGCTCCTAATGTCCGTGTTTGTAATCTGTTTGCTACAATAAACAGAATCCAAACACCTGGACCAAAAGAGGAGGTTTCAAATCGTATGCACAATGACAAATGAAATGCAATAACACAAAAACAAATTTTATTTTCTTGGGAAAAATGACGCGTACTCAGTTGCAATCGACCAGAACGGAAGACAAAAAGCATCTGAATAAGTTCCATAAAATAAATGGGATGAGAGACAAAAGAACCTCAATCGGTTGACGTCTTATCCATTGTCAGAAATAAATGCCTGCTCCTGTTTCACTTTTACGATTTCTGCAAAAGCGCTTCTTCCTAAACACCGTCCATATTTTGTCAAAATATTTGGCTTTGCAAAATTCATCCAGCATTTTAATACGTTTGGATAAGTTGCCCATTTGACTTAAGTAAATAGCTCTGGGAAGCCGATTGCGCGCATATTTGTTTTTCACGCAGACAAGCAACAATTCTGAATTCGAAGAGGACTTGAACAATCAATAGTTGTATGCAGGCTAATCAAGCCTTTTCGACTAAACAGAATGAATATCAAGATAGCCAGTTTCTGACCATGGCACCATAGAGACTATATAAGTAAGCACTCACACTTTAATTTTATATTATTGTTGCCCTCCCCGACAATTTTACGACGCGTTATTGATAGCCTGTGATTCACACTTCATCCACATTTCGTTTCCGACCGAACTGAACGACTGAAATCTGTCAAAAAGGGATGCACTGGAAGAGCCGCTTCCGCTTCTCCAACGGCCATACAAATCACTTGAGCATGATGCCCCTTCTGACGTATCTCTTGCTACCTAGGACCTAGGCCATGCGAGTGCAGGTTTGGTTACAAACGCGATATTGAATCGCATGTCTTCCCATATGCGTTGTTTCGGTCCGAAAGGTGAATATGGCTGAAAAGCCTTATTTATTTATGCGATCATTTCGAAACCGTAGACACTGCAAAAGTCGCAGCCTGAGGTCTGACCTAGACGGATAGTGTCGACAGCGTTACGTCCACCAATAATATTCATTGCTCTCTTTAGCAAAATTAAGATGGTGGGAAGTAAACTATTCAACATTGCAGATAGTGAAGAGGAAAACAGTGAGCAATGAGCAATTTGAACAAAAGCAAAAGGACAGGTCGTTTCTATTTTATTATCAATAGTACGTTTCGCACAGTGAGGGAATGAAAATGCTATTCCGCAGATCTCATGGTTACTGCCGCTCTTGAGGAACGCCTACTTGATACACTACTGTCTAATCGTCCCCGAAATTTCATTTGAATCATTGGGGGTGTGCATTACTGACCAACCCATTTACGGGTCACATGGGAGAATCATCTGATGAATCATCTTTGGGATTCCTAAATGGATTCACCATTCATTCAAGTTCCTAATCAATCAGACGACATTCCAGTGTGACAAAGCCGGTATTTAGACGGCCAGATAAATGCTGTCCCAATTGTTAAATGCCAAACTTCCATGAGCTAGACAAATGACACCTTTTATTTCACCGTCAAATAATGCTCACCTGTGTGCAAACGAACTCACCAAACATCGTGTTTACCGCAGCGGAGTAAGCATCAGGTAAATTGTAATTACAAACCAACCTTTGAAAAATCGGTCATACTACGTGGGGTCAATCAGTCGACCGGTCCAACGCAAGCATGCGCAAGTGAACAGTCAGTATCAGTTGGTCCGTCAATGACTAATAGTATTGATTCTGTTGCAGCCTAAATGATGCCCGTCCACCAGTGCACATGGTCAGCTAGGATAGCAAAAATCAATAACTGGAGAAGTTAATGGACATGCAGTGAAAGTGAATAAGAAATGATAATTTTGAGAGAATATTGGGTACTCTGACAGTGGCCTTTGATTCCCAAATCCACTAGTTGTGCAATACAAATACTTAAAAAGAGGTCGACATTTCATGAACCCCACGGGACTCTAACACGGGCAGAAGCGGGACAGTCAGTGGACTAGGTTACGTGGCTCATCAGCGACAGTATTGGCTTAAGTCAAGTATAAATCAGAGATTTGTTTCCCTTATGAACCGCATCCCGTTTTCGCTAAAATTGGTCCAGTTAAGTGACAAATCGTTTTCAAGAAAGTGCACTTTTAGATGGTTCAACCCGTTGTCCGACAGACATATTGAGACCAATGAAAAAATGGGTTATCTGAAACCGAAATGGCATGACAAAGAGATAAATCTTCGTGCTTTCTTCCATTCATCATTAAATTAACCGAGAATAATGTTGCCTCATAAACTCGTAGTGATTCAAACCCGGAAACGAAGTATCGAGAATCAATCGCTAATGAACAAACTGAATTTAGGACCGAGAGTACTATTTTTCTTAGGAAATACCTAAACAGAAAGTTTAACCCGGATTGCATTTTGATGAATAATGTGATTCATTTGAAGCAGGAGGAAAAGCATTCAGTCTGGAGAAGAAAATAAAGACTATCCGGTTTGCAAATTCATCGGCAAATAAAAATCGAATTTGGAATAGATAAACTGCAATTTTTTTAAACAAAGGCAGTTCCTTGAGCCGTTTGGGATGAGCATATGCAATCCGAAGGGGCAATTCAAACTTTGATTTACTTTCTCCCGGAACTTTATCGTAAGCAGCTCACCGATGTGACGAGAAGTGCCACACATCTATGATCTTTTAGGACGAGACTGCCCAGGCACCTCGTAATTTCCTACTACTGATGAAGATGGGATATTCTTGGGGATTCACTTCTTTCAGTGATAAAGGCAATAGATGCCTTCTTCCCAGTCACAAACCTCGTAAACGTGAGTACTGATTTGGAATTCCTGTGATCCAACCAACCACTCGATTCGTTCCTACGGGGCATCATCGCCAATGAGCCAATAAATTGCTTCTTAGTTTGTTTCTTTCATTCATATGCGATTTCCAGTACAGGGCGCTTCATGGTCGGAAATTCTAAACGTCAGTCGTTAAAGTTTCTCATTAAATGATGTTTTAATTACTTTTAGATACATTTCCAAGATAGGCCCCTCGCTGGTAAGTGTTACACTCAGTTTGCCAAAGCATTCAGCAAAAGAAATGACATTCTCAAGAAGACATCTGGCGCAACAAAATGCTGCGATCCGTAGCTCGCAGATCACGGTGAGAATGCGGGAGACACCAAAATTGCGGAGTATGAACTTTACTGATTTATCCCACTTTTGGTAATGGTATACGGACCACACGCTCGCAGATGCGCTACGTCCACAAAACAGATAGACGGCATCTACTGCAATCTCCGTTTTGGTGAAATTGCACACTTGTGTCAATCAATACAACAGGATGCCCCCAAATGTTTGTGCGTGTGTGTGTGTGTGTACAGACGTTTGTGTGCACAGACACGGGAGGAAAGTCGCATAAATGTCAAATCATCTGCTGCTCGCCAGATACAGGATGAAGAAGTTGGAGCTTTTAGGGAAGGCGAAGTTCGAACGATTCTAGCAGGAAGCAGCGAATCCCGTGAAATCATTTCTGTCATTCTGTGTCCTATTTAACGGCTGCAAACCGAGACAGTTGTGGAATTGTGCAAGCGATTTATGCTTCAGGGAATTATGTCATACCAGGCAGAGAACATGTTCACTTCTGTGACCTGTAACTAGTCAGATTAGTGACAAAATGGGAAGACGAATGCGAAGATTATCCCAACTCAACTCATCTTTACCAAAACAATAAAAATGATGCGGCTCGGGAAATGGAAGGAAAATGATGTTGACCTGAAGGTTTGCCCCAAAACCAATAATTGAAATGTACTCTCATGAAAATCATTCTATTAAAAGTGGTTTAGCAAGAAATATTTGAGTGCTTTTTGGCAACAAGTGCATCGCACGAAATTCTAAGCAACATTTGCATATACAAATATATTTATATAAGTTGCACGTAATAATTGTCATTAAACACCGGAAGTCATCCAGAAGTCAAAATATTCTCTGCTTCACACACGAAGCCGACGTTATCATTGAGAACAATATATCTAGAGTCTTCTTCACATGTATTGATTCGAATGCATGTAATATTTTGTGACAGAAATACGACTTTCACGTTGCCGCAACTTTAAATCTAGTTGATACCTGAGTGCTTTAGTTTAGTTTCAATTAACCTACGCAAAATATGATCAGCAAATGACAGGAGTTTTCACAATTAGGAAACGCGTTGCCTCTCAAAGGTTTGAACTGTGGCAATGTTTATTACTTTCACAGTGAACTGTGGCCACTGGTACACGGTACAGCTAGATAAGCTCTCTCTCTCTAAATATATGTATACATAGCAATACTTTCTTGTGACTCAGTAAAGCTGAACAACGGATGCATCGTTTCACATCTTACGGTGCCAAATACCTGACGACGGCAATGTTCGGTAGCCGTCGCAATTGGAACTTGATGAATTGTCCCATTCTGAGTTTTCACTTCCAGCCAGTAAAGTACATTAAAATTTATTGGGACTTATTAAATTAGAGGCCATCTGGTCACAACAATTCTGTACCATTACCAGTAAACTACTGACGGACAACAGCATGAGGAAGAGCGCAAAAGCCGAACTACATAACGGGTCAGTAATATCCGTGTCACACTTCATTCAGACTATCAAGCATCGAATCCACCAAACAAAGTTGCAAAGTGAGAGTTACCAACATAATGTCCCATCGAGCATTAGCATTCCAAATCCATTGTGAGGGTAGATGCAAAACTGCCAGATGTACTTCTGAGTGTAAAGATAAGTTGTCAAACACCAACACCTCAGAGCTAGTAGAAGCTAATTGTATAAACCCCTGCTTTACTTGCATCTTAACGTTTAATAATAAATAAATAAGAACCAGCTAGTTTTCGCCCAACAGCTTATAAACTTGGAGTAAAGTGCAACACGAAACACTGTTCTGCATGTGTGCTTGTGTATTAATTATTCAGAAAAACTGCCGAAGTTTTAATCAAACAATATTGTTCAGTATGGTTACAACACCTCTCTAACTGACTGCACCGCCTCTGATATGATTCCATTAACATAACTGTCCTGACTAATTACAAATCACAGCAGCAAGCAAGATGAAAATCTATCATGCTCTCTCTGATCTAACAAATGAATACGAAGATCTCCTCTCACAATGAATACGCTTCTTCAAACTTCTGTAAGCCATGAACTCCTAGCAAAACCAACTGACCGACAAAATTGCATTATTATGTATATTTGTGTATGCACGTATATCCGCTATAGGTCAGGGTTGTGGTAATTTTCCTTTTCACTTTACTCAGTGCGTATTCTGTGCACACCTAAAATGTGATTTGAAATAATAATCCCCCGAGAGCGACCCTGTTTACTATCGGCTACAAAATGCTCCATGAGTGAATTCAAAGTGTTTGTCTTAATGATAAAAGTGGCCATTCCTCAGAAGTTCATCCATGGTAGACAGATGGACTAAAGCTATATCTCCCGTTTAGGCTTGTGGCCAACCGTTAGATTATAACGTGTGATTTTGGTTTGGTTCCACAGTTGCAACTATTATCCTAGCACCGGTAAGCCTTGATTGTGAATACTATTTCACATCTTCTTATACCCAAAGAGCAAATAAACAGAGATTGTTGGAATACAAACTGTTGGGTGATTAATGTAAAAGCTGTATGGAAAATCAAAGTTCCGAACGCAAACTCGCCAACGACTGCGGTAATGATCTATCAAATATTACCGCAACCCAGTGGCTTACCTGCACAATATTCACAGTGGTTAAGGTTTTCATACTTATCGCCACCTCCTGGACTGATAACCTCTCTCCACCTCAGAGCTACCTTCTGACACCGACACTTGAGTACAGACATGCAGGCAACATATCACCAAATTGCCTTGACTTGTTCAAATTTATAACAGCCCACTATCAACTTCAAAAGATGCTGACACCTGATGCATGGTCTGTTTTGTGATTCCCCTTGCCGACTACCGATATACCGATTTCAGCACCGACAGACCTCCCACTTTGTGAACAACACATGAGGTCAGGTTTATCGATAACGAAACGGAATGAAGGGGGCTGGAGAATATAAATTTAGAATTATATCTGACCTATGTGACTTCTGCATATGTGAGTGGACAGGACCAGGTGGAAGTATTTGGAACCTACGACATGGAGTCTCTGAACCGAAGAAGATGCATACTGATGGACAGCATTTATCCCATGGGAAAAAAGTTAGTGAAATGCAGGTGTCGCCCAGCCCACGCGACCATATTGGCGAACAAGTTTCCAGCTTCATCTGCTGAAAAGGTGAAGAATATTGATGTCGAGAATCGACGTGTGGTTATCGATTAATTGGTGACGATTCGGCATGATGTCGGAATCACTAGTCCCTAAGAATAAAAATGGTGCGTCGTCAACCAAACAGTGGAAGGATCACATCTTGAGATTGCCTGCTGCACTGTGAGTTCATTGAACCATGTCGTCACTCTTCAGCTTGCGATTATCAACTAGAAGCCAACTTTTAGCCGTCTTCAGTTGTTTTGTCAGGAATGATTTGAACTGGAACGTGCACACAGTTACCCCCAGAAGTATAGTCGGTAAAGAACTTGGAAACTTCACTCATGACCTGCCCATTTTGATGTCTTAATAGGTGTGTGTGATCTTCTCCAGCAGTCAGAAGCTGCTACGTTTATCCAGGAGCTAATAAGCAATTGTCACAGTTGGACAGATGGCAAAAAACATTATGTAAGACACTTTAGCTCTAAATCTGATCTCATTTTAACTTCGGTTTCCCGGAGGGCTAAATAGAATCCTCTGAGTTTTATTGGAATGAGCGAATTTAGCAGTCTGAATTTGAATGACCTCGAATTAGTATCAAAATGGTAATCTATCCATCCGTGCTTTTCAGCGCCAGAAAGTAAGAAAAGTAACACTGGATATGGAAAAGGGATAATCGGATTCGTAGACCCCAAGTTTGCAGTCTTAACCTAACTATAATCTTCCGAATGATTCGTCATCCGGCGCCAAAATCCACATTGTCACTGAAAGTTAGGGAAGCACTGTGCAGCAGCTTTATTTCTGCTTAGGAATCAACAGCAATGTGCACCCAATTTGCCGGAACCATTCAAGTCCCACTTCAGGGTGATGGATATGCACTCCTGGTGATTCCTGACAACATTTGAATGATTAGTCTAGGAACCGACAAATAAGAGTTCCTATGAAATTATTTAGGTCATTAACCCTAGGAAACTCTTGAAAACGATTGCTGATTGACGTCCAGGTCGGTGGAAATGAATCATTCTGCTAAGCACAAATAAGACCGCGATGTTCCTGAAACCATATTGAACACTCCCAGTGATCCCAATCTTGATTCGTTATTTGCATCTCCACTGCTCTGACTAACACCCATACTGAACTTAGTCTGATTACTGTTTTTGCGTTTCCTTTTTGTCCCATTTAGTGATAAGACATTTGACACATGAGTAACGGTGTGGGAGATCTAATCACCTCGCATAGAGCTTCGTCACTAATAAGCATGACAATCCTCGGACCCGTGGAAATATATATATATATATATAGGAGGAGAGAGGCGCAGTCAACTCCATAAATTACGATAAATCACCGTCGAGTTCCCAACTGTGTTTGATAGTCGTTACTGTTTTTCGCGCTGATGTGGGCTAGCTGCTGGTTTTCTGAAGAGAATCATCATCTTTATAGAAAATCGAATCCCCTAGGACGTCTGTAACAACCATATTGTACGTGAGTCGCGCAAAAATAAACATAAAATGCTTTTAACTTCCACAAAAATGGAAGGCTGGCAATTAACGCCCGTTTCGCGTGTATCCACCAGAATGTTGTACCAAGAATATCTGTAATCCAGAACACGATAAAATTATAACACGGGAACAACGACTGTCGCGAGTTCTCATTGGCTTCGAATGACCTCACGACGAAAAAGACTAAAAGTGGCAGCAGGGAAAGCTGCATCCCGGTTCCCCCACCACGGGGTACCTAAAACACGGACGCACACACGCACACAGGCCAGCGAACACGTTCACATGAGGGCAGATAAATACTGGCCGGCGTGTTTCTGTCAATCCGAAGAATAATTGATCCTAAATTTGTGTAGACAAAACGTCGCCTTCTGGGAGCACAAGTGGCTTCCCCATTCTAAAATACTAACTGTTATCCGGAAAACCGTTAGTATACTTAATGGTCAACGATATTCCATGAGATTGTGTTTAAATCAACAGCTCTTGGCTGCAAACTTAAGCAGTATGTAACCAACGGTATATTTCGTTAGTTTTATAAATCTGTTAAGATTAAGGAATACTTGAGTCATAAGCAGACTATGATATCAAAAAATTACTGTTCGATCACCTTAGTATTATTTTGAGATCTTCAACCAAGGTTACACATGAGGGCATAGAAAATCAATAGTTCCGTTCCAGAATCAGGTTTGGTTAAAAACTCCCGCTTTTGGTGGACAATCCGCAACAAAGTGTAAAAGCCTTATCGTTAGGTGATCGTGGACGAGACATTTCATCAGCAATCGATGTTTAGTTTTAAACCAAGGATTCTTTTAGTTTGATCACATCGGTTGTTCCGGGACACGTAGGTAAAACAAGTCGATGAACTTAGAATAGGAACCAAAGGAAAATATTGAATTAGAAGATATCGTGCACAATAAATAACACGTCAAGCCCCGTCGGATATGATTTGGTGATAAAATTAATGAAAACTTCATGCTAAGACGGGGGTGTTGACAGTATTGGTCTGCATATTTACTTCTGTTTATAACTGATTTGTAAAAAACGTAATCACAATAGTCAATTAGTGTAGCTGCTAACAAATGATGCAGCATTTACGATAAATCATCGGTCAACAGGCAATGATTTTATTATTCGTTTTCAACCCAGGGAGGAATATGAAATCGACTTAGTGTGTTACGGGGTCAGAGAAACTTGAAACTGAAACTGTTTCTGTACATGCTATATGAAACATGACTCGGATGGAAGTCACATGCCCCACAGTCGATGAGTCCACTGCACACACGGCTACCGGGAGGGCGGACGGGGGAGCAGTATTAGGAAAGGGTTAGAAACCACGACCTTGGAACTTGGAGTGGCACATATCTACAGAGGATTGCAATAAGGTAGATGTGTTAGCGAGGCGGAAGACAGCGAACTTCAGTTCATTGGTAAGGTGACCGACTGATCTGAGTTTCGAACCTCCGACCTTTTCGGGTAACACAAAGTTACGGCGAATGACCACTGCCGGTTAAAATGGGAAATACTCTGAGTATCGACAGGTAAGTAGGGGGCAATATGAATTGCTGAAATATAAGTTGTTAGAGGAACAAAATAATTTTATAATTATTAATCAGTAAGAGGTGGAGTAAAACAAAATTTATTTTTGAGCAGAATTCAAATTTTCGAAGGTGTCTGGCAGAAATTACCCTCTTCATGGGTTTTGTAGTCAAATGGTTGGCACGAATCACCTAGACCCTGAGTGCATCGCCTCATCATTGTCAGGGCAAAACGAAAATCTCCGTAAATGAAACATTTCCTTCGTAAGACTTCGAGGTTTCACCGGAGCGTGAACTTGGTCCGCGGACTGCTGTCTAAGACCGTACGATAGATAGCCAACTTGGGGCGCTAGACTAGACGGTGTTCGTACTAACAAAGCTGTTAATTTGGGACGGGAATTGTTTGGTGTCCTTTTCCACAAAAATTAGAGACCCAGGGCGACAAATAGAATAAAATACCCCAATGATTCCTACCGAGACCTAGTAGTTTTTTTCATTGTTTCCTGACATGGAACTGAGCAGCAAAAAGTCCGTGCACTTTCCAGGTTGTATCAATTGCGGATCCAATCTAACTTGCGATCGCCTAATCTAATCAATAGATATTACGTTTTTATTCCTAAAATCAAACCAAATTATCGGCTTTTGGACTGGTAACCTAGTTAGCATCTGTTCATGCTGTTTGTTGGGATAATTTTAACTGCCTCCGCTCACAACTGGTTACCGTAACCCTGCATGGAAAGAAAACTAATTAAATTACACACAAGCAAATTTCATACTGCACCAGGCAATCATTTCTGACCTGGCCCTTTTTGGCCTGCCATCGGTGCAGACTTTCCGCGCACAAACCGAAAGTACCGCTACCATTTGTATTGTTTGTTGAAATTTTCAAATGATTTTACCTATTATTATCCACATAGGGTTGTCATAACACCATTGAATTCCGAATTACTACTGGTCATGATTAGTGTTAAACTGACTTATTTGACTGCATCATACTCGATGATCATCAGTGTCCTTCGACAGAATCTGACTAGCGAATTTTGAACAGAACTGTCCTTCTAGTTTTAACTGACGTTATAAGGCAACACAGATTACTATGTGTGTAGAGCTTCCGTTTAGAGATGCGGTGCCAATCTATACTACTATAATCAAATGACAGGCCAACGCATTATGGCTCTTGGGGTAACTTGCGTATGCAAGAAGGTCATAACCACAGTCGGGTAATGTTGCTGGCCTTCAAGAGGATAAACTAAACGAAAGAGACATTTTACTGCCAGCATATTTCAGCCCTTTGATGTTTTTATGTGGTCTATTGATGGACTACGGTCAAATGGAGTGAGCGATAGCTTACGCCTAGGATCGTAACTTGATACTAACAAACGGCTACGGCTAGTCCCGCTGCATAAAACGCAAGCCAGTGCATGTTATTTAAGACAGTAAAATTAAGGCGGAACGAACAACCACTAAAATATTGCATTCAAATGTCAATGTCATATGTGGGAGTAGAAATATCATGAACACAGGTAAGAGAAAAGAATGTCCTACACTTTGATGATATCAAACCCGTTAGGGGCAGAATAATTGCCGCCCAAATGAAATATGTCGTCACGTGGATAATGGCACTTTTCGCAAGGCAGGTCCCAACTGGAAGGACTGAATAATTTGCTAACTTATCAGCTTACCGATACCCGATTTTTTCTCCCATCTGGAATCACCGAAAATGTTGACCCACGCTGATTACGATCAAAAAAATGTTTCTGGCAAACAAAATTCTGTTCTGTCCAGCTCCAAACCACAACATGCAATTCACCTTTTTGACTTTCTCGATTAGTGTTTCGCAACATTCCCTTCCCTAATGATCAATTTTTGAAATTGGCGGTAGTCCTGGTAACTAGGCTTCTCTTCAACTTACGTGTGACTATATTAGTCTCTAGAGGCAGTTACCGAAACAATGCCTGTTTGTTAGGGTCCCGTTCACAAACTTCTGTCATAACATCGGACTTCAACTTACTGGAAGACCGTTTTCACGCTGACAGCGTTGAACTCGTGTTGTCCACCGGGCTACTGGTCACCGGTGGCGTGGATCATTCGAGGATTTTCAGTCATTCTAGTCCTCAATTGTGGACTCATATCGTGCTTTGGTCCGTGCTCGTGTCTGTTTGCGCCTAGTCTGTGCAGGCACAATACGGAAACTCTGTTTTCTACAACCGATTTCTGATAATAATCACTGACATCAATTTAGGTTGGGGCTGCAAACCTGATTTTCCTCATGGCAAAATGCCCAGGATCCTAGGAGAAACTGGCAGGAGGTCAAAAGCCCCAGTAGTTAACAGTTACTACCACTCAGGACTCCAGGCCATGCAAATCACAGAGACAGTAGACATCATCGTAATGTATACTCTCAGTTCCGTTCCTATAGGTCACACAGGTCCCTGAGACGTCAGCCGACCGGCAGCCTTAAAGCTAACCACCACAGGTAGGGGTTATGGAAATAGAAGTGACCATGGCTATCTGTAACTGTCACAAGATCTACTAATGCACAAAAGTCAGAGCAGTAATTCTGGCTTCGCACTGATTCCCTCTTAGGTGCGTCGGATTGAACACCTTAACGAACTGTTCATTTTTCCCAGTTCAGCCTTAGGTTTCCCATCTATGTCTGCAAGTGAAACACTGCAGGTGCAAAATAATTCACAGGAAACACCATCGTTATAGTCATATAGGATTCGTGAAGAGACTCAGGCATCTGGGCCAGATGGACCGCGTTCATTCTTCTTCATGGACGGCAGCGAAGCGTTAACATTGGAGATAACTAAAGTCATCGGGTTTATCTTTGCAAAGAAAGTGATTTCTAAGAAATGGAGTGAGTAATTGAGTGCACCGGTTTGCGAGAAGTGATTGACCTTCGCGTGGGAATCACGGATGATTTTGTCTGGTAGATGTCACATTCACACTGCTTGTAGGGTATTTACCCCCGGATATTTTAGTACCCATGAAAGTTTTGCGTGAGAATTCAGCGGGTTCTCGATTTGACTGCAATTGTACTGAACGAATGTCTAAGTTGCGGTCATACCCTCTGCAGACCTACGATGTTCGTCTTCTAAAAGTGCCGTTTGACAAAGCCGATCGCGTAATTCTTTGGTGCCACCTACAGAATATTCTAGAGAAGTTTATTTCAACTTTTCTATCTTTGTAGGTGATCAACCGAGGCCGAGTACGTGCGTACAGCTATCATTAACTGGAATTCACCACGAAAGGTGGCGTCCGTCAGGATTTTGGTCTTTAAAACTTCCTTTTCAACTTCATAGTTTAGATGGTCATCCTAATCCCCCGAATTCTCCTGCAAGAATATTGACGGTGTTATTACCGCAAACAGGATACTATCTTTATTAGAATGTGCAGGCAATGGTATGCTACTGAGTGAAGCCCCAGTTAGTGCAGGTATATTTTTGGAGGCGTGTTGCAACTTCATATAGACAAATGCTTTCATGGGACTTCAAGCAGTATCTCGTTTTTATACAGGAATATATAGGTAAAATAGATAAGCCTAATTACGTGTTTATTTGTACTCAGCCCGTTGGTCCCTTCACTTGCACAGAATTTCCGATTGGCGCGCACAAATTTGAGACATATGAAGAGTCATTGTGACAACCATTTTGCGGTCATCGTTTCGGTTTATTCCACAGCATAAAGGTTGGTCCTGATATATGGAAATCATAAAGGCAGATTCGCGAATAGTTCCAGTTTTGTCTTCTTAGTATTATTGGAGTGGTCGGTTGTGATATGTTATAGTGATAGGAAATCCGTAATCAGTGACCTGACTGGTGTAGGCAAGTTAGAGTGCCCATTAGAGTCTCGCGAGTTCATCACACACGGGCATTTGTTGGCGGCTTCATGAAATTTGGCCATGTTTTCCAATCAGTAGCGATGGTGTCTTTCAACTTTCTACCCATTTATGTGAGGTGGCGGTCAAAACCAGAGCATGTTGGTGTAAACTAGTAAAAACCACAGCTATTTTGTACATAATGATCGAAATTTGGGCTGATCATCACAAGCTACATAATCAATGCTAGACGAATTTTTACCGCAATGCATTGAGGCACTCTACCCTGATTATCTTTGCGGGAAAACTTCAAAAATCAGTTAATGTTTGCTCGGATTGTGACCGAATAACAAAACTGAAAAGGCACGTTCTTTCCAAAAATCCGATTTTCGTGCTAGGGATTAACAGCATGAAAACCCTGGGTTATTTGCTTGGTAAACAGGCAATTTGTTAGATTGCTTTCCAGCATCTGCAAACTGGGTGAACAAGAAGCACTTTGGAGAGCTTCATTCAGCCGAAAAAATAAGTAATTTGTCGCAATTTTTCAAATGTATTGTTTTCGTCCCTTTTGTTACTTAGAAGCAACTTTTGTCTTTCGCCAAACACGACTGAT
The DNA here is from genome assembly GCA_008360955.1 of Fasciolopsis buskii. Lineage (NCBI taxonomy): Eukaryota > Metazoa > Platyhelminthes > Trematoda > Plagiorchiida > Fasciolidae > Fasciolopsis > Fasciolopsis buskii. The sequence continues at coordinate 108,521 of LUCM01011653.1, read as the reverse complement.
ATGTCTTCACAACAAGGTTCTAGTTCCATCTGGCAAGTTTGTTTTATGCTAACCCAGTGAAGCGGTCAGTGTAAATTTGCCCACATACCATACTTAGTCAGAAGTATGCTGACCTTTAACGGTATTATTTCGCTGATCTAATCAGTAAGTACTTTGAATTTTCAGTTGTCGTTGCCGATTACAAAGTATCATCGATGCAGGTAGCTATACTAGCTGTAAAAGTCATACACATCACTAGGCTAAGCAAAAGTGAACTTTTCGTATACTGAATTCGAACTCCGCCAGATATGCCACAATCAGTCGTATCAACATTTGACCGTCTCCGATTGGCTGCTCCTAATTTTGAAGGATGAAATTTCTGAAAAGCCTAGACACCTCGTTAAAATGAATTTCCCACAAGTTGCATAACAATTAGTACGAAATTGATACTGTCGGAACAGACAAGGAAAGGTGCCGCAAGACAAAACATCCGACGGTTCGTTTGCGATACATACCGTCTATACAAAAGAGCAACGCATCCATAGTGAGAAAATCAATACTGATTGGATTAAATTAATTAAAATCCTGCTTGCATAATCACCTGATACAATCAAGGAGATTTTAGTACAGTGCTCACAGGTCTTCCTTGGCTTTGCACCTCACAGATCTTGCTATTGCCACTCACTGAGCCGGGTTGTCTTAGTAATTTCACTTAACCTTATGAATATTTCATGTACCCGAATGAAAAGCAGACAAAGAGCTCCATATCTATTCCGTTAACTGGGTAGCATAATATAATGTTCCTGAAGGAAATATATTCACTTCACAGCCCAACAAACAACTGTATGGCCTATAAGATTTTCACTTTATCCTTATATCTGTGCGGCGGTTGAAAATCCTTTTTTAAGCATCGTATTGGCAATTTTGCAAAGGGCCTGAAATCGAAACGAAATTGGTGCAGCTATGAATAAAACGAGGCTAAGATAGAGAGTCGTACCACTGGGTTGTCATGCGAACAGAACAATCCGATGATACTTGGAGCCCCTTAATCACCATAAAATCGCTGCTTATCTACTCTCCTTTTGCTCTCCTTTAGCATGGCCTTTTTTCGACTACTGTTGGGAAATTTATTTTTGCGCTAAAATGCACGAGATGTATGAACAGAACCCATCACATAAAACCAGTGCGTGATTGTATACCTGAGGTGAACGAAAGAATTGCTTACAACAACTGTAATGGCTGGCATTTAAGGGTCAACATTCAGTGAGAGGACCTTTCAGCACAAAGTCTACGGAATTTGGTTGCTCAAAATCCATCTGTATACCTCAGAACGGGTGGTAGTCATTTCACACAACATGTGATATTTCTGGCTGCATTCATACCCAAAAGGTTTTCTGGCATAGCGTTTCCCGGTTATCGCTTATGTGAGTAGGTGAGACTTGTCAAAATTAGAGGTAACGCGCATTTCAGATTATGTTAAAAGTGAGTTTTAAACAATGATTCATTAATTAATTCTGCACATAACCCCTCGTCATCTCCAGGGCATTTAGGATGAATAGCATTAATGTATCTACGCATACATCCAACATCACACGCACGTTTGGTTCCGTGGATATGAACTGTCGTCAGCTGATGCTTGTACTCTATTCACCAGTGCCTCTTTTAAAATGAGGTAATTACCATCGTTCGCTTCTATGGAGATCACATCATCTTGCCCGAATGGGACCTCAAAAACTATGCTATTATTCACGAATACTGTCCAATTTCGTTTTGGTGGCAACATTTACCGACAGATCGATGGTGCAGCAACGGGACGCTCGTTTCGATTGATCATAACTGACTTGTTAATTCAAGTACTCTAAATTATCGATCAAGAAACAATATACGCTCTACACTTTGAGATACGCAAATTTTCAGGATAGAAGACGGACGCCTAATCGGGCCCACTTTTCACAAACCGAAATGGACTGGACAACACCATACACTTCGACGCCTTTGTCCAGTTTGGAACAAGCAAGTTGTCGCACAATCACCGCTCATCAAATTAAGGCATATTAGTTCTGTTGAAACACTTAACACCTCCGCGGTGCATTCTTTGAGCTGGAGCAGATGGGTTATGCTAAAAAATTCATCGTTAGATGCACAGCAACAAGTTAAACAAAAAACGCAGGATTGCTTGCTGAGATGAAAAAAGGTGTTTCTTTCATTCTCTTTTAATGAGGATCAAACAAGGTAATACGACAATGGTTAAGGTACACTGTAGTTTTGCACACCGGACGATGGTTGGTTAATCTAATCTTAACAGAACCAGCTGTCAGGTCAGCGACTAAGGTGTCTAATTTTTCGGCACGCTTGCGTTTGCAAATACATCAGAACAATTGCTGGGCTATGGGGTATGAGGATTTCGGAATATAGTCCCGATATCTGGTAACAAACTGATAAAAATGTACAGTAACTCAATCGTACAACTCCTAGTACACTGAAGCAGAGTCAGTGTCTCTAGATATGCATTTCGTGCAATGCGTCGTCAAAAGATCTGGCTGCCTGTTCAGCTTCGCAGGAGTAGCCATTGGTCGTCATAACCCTGATTTGTGCAAGCATTTGAAAGTGTTGGTCAGTCTCGCTGTTCCCCCAAAAAGAGCAGGTAGATACAAAGACTGATAAGCCAGACGCCTGTCCACTTGTCCAATCGGCTTAGTTCCGGCTACCTTTAGCTTCCCTATCGATTTTTGCTTACCGCCGCTTGCGGCGCCCACAACCAAGTCAGGGTTTTAATCAAACCCCTTTGCGAATGTATGCACACGCTAGAGAGGCAGACAAGCAGTAAAATACAATCTAACCTCCGACGATGCTTGCTCTTGAACTCGCGAGTGTATTTCCACTGGTTATCCAGTAAAGGAAAGAAAGTACGTGCATGTAAAGTGCCCGCCGAACGATTATTTGAGTTTTGTACGCGACTTTTGTGAGTGCAAACAACATTCTGAAAGAGCGGAAACAATATATGTACTAGGGAATCACATCGCATGGATGAGTCTTAGAAGTAGGTGCTTTCATTTACATGATAATTTCCTGACTAAATTAGTATCATTGATTCCAGAAAATACAAATTCACTGAAAATGTGGGCCTTCAATTGAATTTGTATTTAGCACGGATCTGTCTGCGCAATCAGTTGCATCCGACGACCGAGAAAGAAAAACAAACCATATGTGGGGATCACCAATAATGATAGCTTCTCTATCCTCTACCTGTGAGTCACTGGCTAGTCGTCGGATTCCATGATTCCCCGTGGAATGCACACTACCCGGTTCCAAAAACCAAAATAAGGGGTGGCTGAGGGATCCTACACTAAGCCTTTAGCCCTGCTTGATCTACAAGGAAGTGGGGCCAATCGAAAGTCATGCAGCTCCCTGGGAACCGGTGACTGTTTGGTCAGTTCGCATGCACTTTGGCTGGGGCCAGACACCCTGGATGCCTGACATACTCGTTCGCCACAGGGACATGTGAACGGAAATGTGACTGATTTAAAATCAGGGTTTAGCCATCACATGTGAAACCAATACCAAAGATAAGTCAACCTGGTGGATATCGGGTGCATTTGCCTTCGTCGTCACACTTTGGTGGAAACGCCCCTGTCGTGAAAATACAGTGCGCACTGCTTCATTTGTGGAGTTTCCACACGATGCGGTCATCCGAGTGCAAACCTGGCGGCGTTTTTGATGAGTAACCATCTCAAAGCTTGGAAGTACTCACTCCCGACTACACAGATGTACTTGGACAGATTACACCGCCGGTCCGAATCTTGCATCAGAAATCCCATTGTGATTAAAACTAAACTACTCGTTGGACCAAGTCGACAGCAATTCTGGTGCAGGACAATATGTGCCGCTTAATTTTGCGTAGCGGAAAAACTGCGTGATTTTAACGGTTCTGAATATTCGTGTGCCTCGTGATTCAGACTGATAGTCTTCGAACCCTTGTAATCGGTAATCTTAGCGGTCGGCTTATAAAGTTTCATCAACAGCCTTGTTGGCGTTATCAAGGTAATGGCTACATTACATCGACTGGCGATGAAATTTTTGTCATAAGTACGGAGAATCTAGCATTCACAAAATTTCGAAAATTTTCTTCTCTATCATGGTGATAGCCACTTTTGAATGAATGAAACAAGTTCCCGAGGGTCCCGAAAGCAAATAAATTGCAATGGTAAGCATTCGGGTTTAGAAAATTTGCTTCTTCACTGCACCTTCAAATCAAAGTGTTTGCAAAAGACGAGACAATTTCACAAAAGATTTTGAATAATTTTATTTGTGGCAATGACTGTAACACTAACGGACAAAGAATGTCTGTCGATAGTGATACTTACGACAGTAGCGACGGTAGTGGCAATGAGGATTTTGATAGCAACCGAATCTCTTGTGCCCTCGAAGGAAAATCCCTCTCTCTCTCTCTGCTTTCGTGGTCAGAACAAAATGAATGAAACGTTACTCCGCAGCATTAGTTCCCGAACGGCAATTGGCTGACCTCAAATCTGATGTTCATCTCTCACCGTTGATTAGGTTGGTAAAAATAACGACATACTGCAGCATATTTCTGACATTTCTAGATGAGAAATAACATTGTGACGAACAAGCTCGTTTTCAGTTATTCATTATATATGATTTACTGCAAACGAGAAGGGGATGATAGGTTACAGCTCTAGTAATCGTTCGTCCCGGGTTCTCGTCCCAGTTCGGGCTCGGTCCATATGCACTGCTGATGATTCCTAACAAGGATGAAACAGCTGTACAGTGTTTCCATGGTTTCTTTATGGTCAGTTGAGCGATCATATCACATGGTGAATTATTTCATCAAAACATTCAATCCCCTACTACTAAAATGTATAATCAAAATGTGTGTGTGTGTGTGTGTGAAACGGATGGGGGTCGAAATTATAGGTTGGGGGGATGCAGTTCACACCCATGACCCAGTCCTGTAAGGGATTCAATAGGTTTTCGGGGGTGCCGAGTGGGCCGGTTGGTGTTCACGAACCCGTTCGGATAGGCTTCTGGATGCGCGGCCAATGTACGCTGACCCACAGGAACAGGTGAATGAGTGTACACAGAATGAGGCCATAGAATCCGGCACACTATATTTTAGTTGTGATTGCACGAGTGACTTTGATGGAAACATTATTTGCAGTTTTGCTGCGTGGAACGTCTTATCGACAGCTCCGGACAGTCTGTGATAGATGACGTCCGCTGGAGTTTCACCCGTAAAGGGTAAACTTTTGTACAGGGATTTCTTTTTCACAGTTGCCTTCTTATGTCTTTCTTCAGGCTGTCCCATGGTTTTCTCAATGAAACGTTCAGAATAGCCGTTCTGCCGAAACGCATTCCGTAGGAGAGGATGCTCCTCCTCTATAGTATCTTCAGTACAGATTTTCCGTGCCCTATTGACTAGGCAATGCACAAGGTTTCGTTTTACTTTAAGCAGCACAAAACTGCTGAAATGAATGTACTGTCCGTTTCAAGTAGCTTTCCTATGCATGGACCGCCGTACGAAGCCATCCACTCGACGAATTAGGCAAACATCCAAGTATGCTATCTTGTCGTTTTCCTCCTTTTCAAGAGTGAACTGGACATTCCGATGGGCATTGTTGAATTTGCGCAGCGTGTGTGTAATATCGACATTCTTGTCTACCAAGCAAATAATATCGTCAGCGTAACGTTTGCAGAGTATGAACTGTCCGATCAATGGCCATAATAGGGTATTTTCTATTTTTCCATAAAGATGTCAGCGAATAGATGCCCTGAAGGTGATCCAATGGCCACCCCATCTTTCTGACGATAAGCCTTCCCGTTAAATTTGAATTGGACATTTTTTGTGCGCATGAAAAGGAGTTGTCTCAGTGCATCTACAGGAACACCTACGTCGATATTGTTCTCAAGAATGGATTCACATAGGTAATCAATTGTTTCACTGATCAATACGTTTGTGAACAGTGAGATAACATCAAGTGAGAACATTCGCTTTCCCGAAAGATTGAACTTTCTGATGATTTCCACGAAATCGAAGGTGTCCCGTAAGTTGTGTTTTGAGACTGCTAAGCTCACCGGCTACAGCAATCCAGTTAACCACTTCGCTGTCATGTGATACGGCGAGTTGCTCATGTCTAGGATGGATCTCAAAGGCACTCCTTCCTTGTGTATCTTCGACAGCCTGTATATTTCTAGATGAGAACCATGTTATTTAACACTGACAGTTCTTTGGTTGTAACGGAGTCTGAATTTCCGTTTCCAACAATCAATAAACATAAGTCGGTAGTCAACACCTTTTAAATGACCGATTATGCAGCATTGTTGTTGTAAGAGCTAAATCCCAGGCAGAATTGGGGGGTAGGTGAAAATGGTTACCGTCATACAAAAGCAGGGGATCAGACACTCTTTGGTGGATCTGTATATGCTTCATTTTAAAATTGTAAAATCACTTCCACTCACTGCATACTGTGTAGGATCATATCGGGGTTAATCAAACCAGAGGTTCTGCTTTATGACCATCGTCGCTGAATGGACTATTGAATTTGTGAATAGTCGGTTCAGTTTGTTGTTCTCTTACCGGCTAGGATATTACAAATCTTAAGTCCAAATGGGTGACTATAAACAGAACACATGGAGACGAAAGCAGTCAGTCGAAAAGTTATGCGAAATTTGAATTAGCCACAAGTCAGTGTGACATCGATCAACCTACTTGCGCTCTGGTATTGCAAAACAAGTACGGATTGTTCAGATATCCGGAAGCTTCAGCAATTCTCACCCCTCAGCGAGGACTCCATAGATAGTGGAAATGCGTTACCAGTTTACCTATGCTTTGGGTGACAAAGTACTTGTACGTTCCTTATCCTTGTTCGTTTTAGTTACGCGAGTCTTGGTTCATCTTGCCACACTTCTCCACGATTAATTTCAGTGGGTAAAAAACGACCCAGGCGGCTATTATACAGGATAATTTTTGTGGACAGCCGTGCTTTTTTAATTCACTCCGCTCCGAATCTCCACACTGGTATGACTGAACCGTGTTGAATTGGTACAAGTGGACCAACTGAGGAAAGCGATCATCGCAGAACAAACAAGACGGACGGCTGGTTAAAAATCGGCCAAGGTTATTTACTCCCCCCCCTATTTGTCGGAATATGCTCCCATAAATCAGGCATTTTCCAATCAGGAGGTCAGTGAATTGCTACTGGTTGTGTCCGAATGAGAAATTCGTCTCGCAGTTGCAGTCCACTGATTGCAGACACAAATGGGTTAAGTTGGTCCAGGGTAAATGTGCCAGTCACCTAGTATCCGTCATGTAAACCGCAAATTCCGATGAATAAACAATTTGGAAAAGGTCTAATTCATCGTTCAAAGTTAAAATTTTTATACCACGCTTACCGAAAAGCAACACAAACTCAATTAAGGTGATCACATTGCAAAAGGCCGAACGTAATATATACGATCTTTTATTTTTTTTAAGCCGCTTCCGCTATTAGACACGATTCTATTTTGTTTTAAGCCGAACTTCGACCCTGCCATCTTGATGTAACTGACACCAGTTTGTCATGGCGCGTCATTTGCGGAAATACCACACTCACTTCTGCAATCAACCATTTCAAATGTGTCCGACCATAATTCCACATAATGAGATCTGCTCTGGTCACATCTGGTAACCCAGAGATTTGCGAGTGGTTGTGAGACTTGTCATGCTTGTTCTGGTGCACACGTTAACGATGATGTTTGATTACGGAAGGAATATATGTAGAATTAATGCAATTATGCACTATCAAAAATTAAATCTATATAATGAACCTAACCAACGTCTTCTAGCTTCAGGAATTGTTTCCCCCAAGGCCGTTGCGCACACAGCCACAATGATTCCTATGCATTTATTACGGAACTAGAATGCTACGGGCACAGAAGTTCATTTGGCTGTTATTCCAATGTCTGTCTGCTGTAGCCTACTAAAACGACATGAATGATTCAAATGAAACATCTTACCGGGAAATATGAACCGGTCTGTGTGCACCAGATCACAATGTCCTCGGTTCTTTTCCGAACCGCTAGTGTCCAATGAAAATCAGTTTTCATGTTTTCGTTTCAAAAGTTAGAATCATTCTGTCAACAGAAGAAACTCCTTCTTTAGGAGGTCTTTTTGCCTAGCGGTGAGATTTCCCGGGGAAAGGTTACCTTACCACAAAAATGGTTGATCGTTATCAAAAATGGGTGCCCGAAATGCAGCAAAGTATGTGGTGTTTGCCCATAAGGAAACGTAGCACATGAAACCATTGCCGAGGCATGCCTTATGATTGTCAGTTTTTAAGGTAAGAACTTGAGAACTGGAATTTTAGTGAGTATTAGTGTAAGCCAACCAACAGGAGGAGATAGAAGGCTAGGCTTGTTAGCTGTAATGTCCATGCGGACAAATTGTACACACAGGCAATTAAGTGCCTCTGTATGTCGAGAATGACTGCATTCAGGCTCCGAGACGGCCATGACATTGAACGCCCCAAAATGCTCCCAGATGACAGCACGACTCAGAGATCCTCTGCTGATGGAGGCTCATGCATTGCCTTCTCATGACCAAGTTGTTTTCACGAAAGTGTGAAGACGAAGGCAAATACCTGGTGCTGTCCACCCGCTTGGATAATCTTTGATAGTCTGTCAAGGTTTACTGATTAAACTTCCGTTCCAGGTCAACTACAAGCGGCAGACGAGACATACATCTCCAAGCTTGCCGGCATCCTCCACGAAGGAGTGTAGTGAATACTCAAAGTTTGCGGCCTCAGCCCAGGATACTGAGTTGAGTAATCCATCCCCAACACTCAATGGGTTACTTTACATCCAAATTTCTGCTGCTTTGCAGGTTAGACCATTCGGTCAAAGGCTCAGAGTAGTATCCCCTATATCAACCCTCTCTTTCCATTCGGGGGACCCGATATTGACCAGCCCACGGGAGAGCCACGCAGCTCAACGGATCAGTTATGACGCGGAGATGGTGACCGGAAGAGTTTGCATATGTATGGCGAATTGTGCGCACCATTTTCTTCTTCTTTATCTTCTATTTTTTTTACATCTTTTGGTGACAAAATTACATTGTACATTATTATCGGTGACGGGACCGCTTCCAACAGAAGGGTGTCAAGTGGGAGAAGTTGACCGACGGTGAGAGAATTCAAACCCGCGATCTTTAAGCCCGGATGCTGCGACATATCCCTTTGACCAACGCCAGTCACGGTCACTGTTTTCTTTCTTCGTCATGGTTTTGATGTAAAGTACTCAACAATGCAATCTGTGATTATATATATATATATATACATATATATACGTAATAAATAAATAATGCTCTATCGGAACCAAAATGTGCTGTGATATTAAGTATTCGTACTAAATTGAATCTTCTCCGATTAACATTCTACGCAAGAGAACTGGAGAAGGATGGGCAAAACATTTTCCGCTCATTTCTGCCTTTGGTCAGTGTAAATGCATGATTACCATCGTGTGAAAAAGTAAGTTATTTGAAAGAGTTCATTGGTTTGTTAAGAACGTCAATCTGCATTGATAATTATTTCGTGTTACTGACCCCAGCTGCATTCTGGAACAAAACGGGTAGTAACGTAAAAATCAGTTAAGAAAGCAAAAGGCATTTTAAAACCGATCCATACTCGTAAGTGCTAACGCCAACTGTGTTCATCATGAACCATTGATAAAGTGCTTGACGCGGTCTTATACCCTCCAGGTACACAAACTGAAGGTACCAAGTCGCGTATCCGGAATCAAAGAACTGTTAGAGAGCAAGGGATTTTAACTTGTCTTTTTTTCTAACATCTGTGAATATGTTTCATCGATCTTTTGACTTATCTCAATACTGTTTTTGTCCAACACTAATCGGTGGTCTGAAAAAGAAGTTCCTTGCGATGGACAACCAGTGAGTTCGGCGGATAGGCCTGCCATGTTCGCTTTTGGATATCAACGTGTACGACTGTCTGTACTTTAGTCTATTGATCCGTAACCAAGTTAAAAACAATTATATTCTCAAATCAACTAGACGAACCAACAGTCAGACGTCTACACAAATGCGGAGACCGATCCAACAGGGTGCACTCGTCCAGTAAACTTACATTTTATTATGAAGGATGGGCTTTCACTAAGCGTAATTCTTCCAACAATCAATGAGTTAACTTGGGCAGGTGAATAAACAGGCTTTTTTTAGTCCCGACGGAAACCCACGGATACAGAAGATCAACACATACCGAGGCTGAAAAGGGCCATTTTTGGTCAAACGAGATGATCTAGTCAGGTAACCATCAGATCACAACGGGAAACTAGTCAGAGATGTTTTAGAATCTGTTGATCGTTGTCGCCACAAACGGTTTCGGTGGCCCATCTCGGTTCTAGTTCGTTCCTACCCGGTTCAATCAAGAGCGAACGATCAAGCGGCCTCTGACCAGTCAACATGGTTGTTCCTCCAACCGTTATGGCCAAGCAATTTTTACTTGTTCGCATCAGTTTAGAACCTACTGACCGATTGTCTCTTATTTGATCTTCATTCCAATTAATGCCTCAGTTTGGTTGTTAACGTGTCACAAATCGGGTCGAATCTCTGCCCCTGTTTCTGCATTCCAACCGGCTGTGTACCATTCACCTGAGTCGAAATGGGCTTGTTAGCCGGACCTGATTCCAGGACATGATCGAAACACACTGCAGCATAGATGACCGCACCGAAACAAAACAACCTTGCACTTTGGGCATTGAACCGTTACTGCACACCATGAGAACCAACAAGGAAACAGGGACTATATTTTCCTTTAGCCGTTGTGTGAAACGGATTAATACCATCTAGCCACATACCTTGTTTCTAATATTAACAAGAAATATATAACGGCTTTTCGAATATCATAGGAATATCAACATGTATATGCCTACTTTACATGAATCCTGGTGATCTGAGAGTAAAAAATAATAATGTTTGAATATTTAACTTTTCCACGATTCTACGTTACGGATTAGTTTGTATTCTTCCTGGAAAAAATTTTAATAGTATTGCGTGACTGTGATTGCCACTAAGTGTTTCGAAGACTTAGGTACAGCTAATGATCAAACGTTTTGCTCAGTAAAATGAGAGGTAAGCCTTTTTCATCCTCGTCTTTGGACGTTCAAAACACGAGTAGCAATCAAACTGTCTGCTGATGCACGTTCTGGTAAATTTGATTTTTTATTGACATAAGAGGATAAATTGCGCAATTATCGCGCACGAATAGTCCCGGTACACAAACGGATTCGCGTATCGAATAGGGAGTTTTAAGAGCCACATGACTATTAAATGTCAAGGCTACTTATTTCACCTGCATGGAGAGTAACCCTCAAACGTGGTGTTCTATCCTCGTGATGAGTACTATCGCAAATGTGTCTTGACGGACCGGTTCATGATGAATTTCTCAGATTTTTATCTATTCGAATGTCATTCGTCTCGGCAAACTGCCTAAGGAGATTATCAGATTGCAGCAACAGTTACTACTACAAAGCCTACTGCTTTTATGACGTTTTACACCCGGATGAAGAACAATGCCCATCTATTATGCCACCAGCAGCAAGGACTCTGAAACTTGAGTTGACACAAAATCCCATTGGTTTTCATTAGATCAGATGTGGTAACGACCCTGGCGACAGCGCATTCCCATCTATCGCCACAGAGATCGGCATGTAGGGAATTCAAATCTCTGAAATTTTTGGTGACAGACACGGAATCCATTTGATCATTGCTGACTGCTCACTGATTATCAAGTCGTTACTGCTGTTCGTGTGCTTTGGGAATAAACTGAGACGTATTTATTGCATGTGTAATTTGTCCAAATTTGAGCAGAAAATCTGCTAAGATCCCAACTTCTGTAGTCTGGCATTGCCTTTGTCACAGTTAGGCTAGCCCTAGGCCAAGTCTATTTTTTGCCGTTATTTATAAGGTATAAAATTCTACACACTAAGTAAATACTGATATTATTTATTCCAATGGAGGGCTGTAATGTGGCAATCGTATCACAATTATTTCTATTATTTTCAAGATTTCACTAAATTATCTTTCCCAATCAGCAAATTAGCCGTAGCATAAAGGACAAATAAATTAATCGGGTCTATAGCCATTTGACTCTGGTTGGGCAGCATTCGTTGTCACTTCTGCACTGCATTACATGATTCCAATGGTCAGTTCTCCATTGCTGATAACCTAATGTCTGAGCGGATCGTCTTACGTTCCTCTAAGACAAACAGTTTTGGAACACGGTTAGGTGATGAGCTCAAATATATAAGTAATTGAGTTGCACATTGATAATTCCTGAAAATTGGCCGCAAAATCAAGACAGGTAATCTTACAACGAAAAACGCCACGGTTTATTTTGTCGCTTCCCCATGACGCGTGTACGCACCACAAATTTAAGGGAAAAAAGCAGTTATTGTGCCGCATCCCTTCTGCTGTTCCAACTATCTTCCTGCCTTATGGATTGACTGAATTTAACGAGAATCACAATATACGATGTATACAACGTCAACAAATGTCAACAGGGTATGCGGGAAACCATCCGATGTTGAGAAAAACTAAATTCAATAATGTTTTCGAAAAGCCTTCCAAAAGACATTTTGTAGCGCTGCCTTACATTTGGTACTCAGTAGATGGCCTTGCTACATAAGAAGTTAAAACATAAGAAGTTAATACATCCTACTGGAAGGCTTTTGGGTATTTTCCCATATTCTGCTTGACAGTTTGAATCACTCGTTAATGTTGTTCCAATTCTGCTGACTATGGAGCACATAACTGTATTTTTCTGAGTAAACTTCGTTTTCTCTTCTACGGTATACCGTCCTCAGGAAGATTTGTTCAGTCCATGTGAATTAACTCGATTAATCTTTGCATAAATTGCTGGCACCAAAGTTCAACGAATATCGAAATAGCACGAAAATATTCCGATATTAACGATCCAGGCAGATGGCTTTGTACTGCCCTGTTTCTTTTAGTGATGAACCTATACTGATGGAATCGGGCAAGGGGAATTGATAAAGCGACGATTCCCTTTCAGACAGGGATCCCAAATACGCAGATTGGATGATTTTCCTCAGTCGTGAGTCCACGGCGAACACAACAATGGCACCCTCTAAATTCATCCGTGTGAACAATCAGTATGCATACCACGTTAACCCTAAATTCTGAACAATAACTTGAACAGGCACGGAGAAAATCTCCCTCGCAGCAAAGAACCAATTGAATAAATGTCTTATTTCCATTATTTTTTATACTCAAGTGTGCTTTTTCACAAATAATCAGTAGGACACCGATTGGTCACAACAAATCTTATTGATTTCAACTGATCAACGTTCGTCGTTCAGAGAAAGCAATGGCAGTTATTATTGACGGCCATGGTCTCCGGAGATTTAATCACATTTACGCTGGCAGCCGGCCCATATGTAAGCCAATCGAACAAACACGCTGTCTATTTGCACACGGTACGGTCACATTAATATGGGGGGTTTTAGCCATCCAAGTAGACAAAAGGAAATCTTTTTTGGTAGGCGAATCTAGCATCAGTATTTCGCTTTTGAGCAGAAGGACCAAGGGTGTGAATTTAAACACAAATACGAAAATCAAGCTAAAATAACGAAAACAGTCAAACATATCGGCCGAAAGAAGACCAGTTAGTTCGTGTGTAATAGGCGGGAAGACAAACCATATTTGGAGCTACCCATCAGGCCCTAGAACAATAAAGTTTCGATCTACTGTTTATTCATTCCATATTTACCACCCGTGCTTACATTGCGTTGGTAATATTTTAACGTTTCCTTTTACTGTTTGCCTCGTATATTAATAAGACGACAATGTGCATTAGTTTCAGTGATGGAAGCTGAAGTCAAAACAGAGCTGTCAAACAGGAATTAAGACCAGCTACGAGAGAATTCGTACCCGTGACCTTCAAAGTAAAGTGCCACTTGATCGCCCCAGGATTTTACAATTACTTTCACGGAAATCTGATTCCTGAGCTGAGGCTACATCGAGGTCATCTAAACTGGTGATGAAACCTTTACTATCTCAATGTTAACCTCGGTGATTAGAATGTCATGACAACCAACAACTCGAGCTACGACAGATACAAATTTGCATATCCATTTTTGGAATTATGTCTGAAATATTCGAAAATGTTGTACACCCGCGGGAGATTTTGCGATTTTGTTCGTACTGGTTCGAAACAGGAATCATTTTATGCAGGGTTATGGGCATGTCCAAAAGGTTAGATGCAATGATTGTCCGTGAGTTCACAAAGAGGACTGAATTAGAAATGCGACTGTCAAGTCTTGTGACAGTGCCACATTTTTAGTGAAGAAATTTCGAGCATTTAGATGACATTCGTGAAGTAGTGTAACCGTCGGTATGAATGCCCTATACAACAACCAGTCCTTTCAGGCACATTCGCACATTTGTCTGTTTTCTTGAATAGGGAAAATCAAGAAAAACAAAGCTATCCACCGCAGCTTTTTTGTCGCATACCTGTGAAGGACGATTAAGCAATTCTTACCCGCATAAATGAAGACGCCAGTGGGATGCCTTAGCTCATCCACAGTTATCTACTCTTTTAGGTGACAATTCCAGTGCTTATCAGAGTAGTACTCCTTCTTCATCCTCGTCACCCTCTCTCTTTACCATTTGCCAACTACATCACCTCCCTCCCGCGCAAACTTCTAAAGCACTCTGTTAACCTATTACCAATGGATCCAATTTTTCTTCGTCCTCTGAGAACTTGCTCAAAATGCTTCTACACAATGTAGCCCTCACTTTAAAACACACAAATGGTTAGAGTGCATTTACACCTTGGCGTTCACCTTATTTCACTGAGCATTCAGTCATCAACACGGTCTTGTTCCCAGAACCTAGATCTTTAAGTAATTCGGTGACACGGTAACTACCAATTTAGGATGAACACTCCTCATTCGCGAACTTGATAAAAATTAGCATTATTCCTTAACGCATATTCCCTAACCGAAATAGCTGGTGCTTCTTTTGATGATCAGTATGTACCACCTGGCATTCTTATTGATCCACCCTTTCCAAATTTAGACTAGGTTCTTTCCCGTATTACAATTTATTGTGACCCTCCTGTGGCCTGTCTGACACAAATTTTGGTTAGGAAAGACAAAGCCGTACGAAGACTCCGTTCTAATATCCACGGCTGAAAATATTTTCCCTACCTCTTTCATTTGACTTTCCTCCAGACTGATTATTTTAGCTTTCCGGAAACAAATGTTTCACGAACCTACTGTAGTGGATCACCTAGTAGAAAACAAAATAAAATACAGGAAGTTTGACAAATTGTGAACAAATCGATCAGGGTTCCGCAGAACCCTGATCGATTTGTTCACAATTTGTCAAACTTCAAGTTAGATAAGACGTTGTTGGAAGTTTTATCCCTGGGGCCCAAAAAATACAGGAAATCAGCAGTTTTTCGATTTTCAGATTTTTGTTCAATGAGTAAACCAGGAATGAAATTCACAGATCCATTCATTGACCACAGCAGCGACAAAAAATGAACTTCAACTGGGATTCCTTTTGCATGGCGTTACCGGAATCTGATTACTACTTGGATTACTGGACTCAAACTGTAATATATAATAGCATCGTCTGCAGTTATACAAACGTGTGACTGATTTTTGCACTCAAAATTAGCTGGGTCCAATGTCACTCGCTTGTCTGACAGGTGTTAAAGACATCTGCCTCAAAAAGGATTAGAAATGAAATAAACACTGATAGTGATGTAAGTGTCCACTTAACTTTGAATCTCTTTCCCTTCTATGCCCGTTTTATCAAGTTCAATTGACTGATTTTACTCAATTCGCGGAGTTAGTACCGATGAAGTTACACTCGAGAGGAGCAACTACCAACGAACGTAGCCAAATTAATGACAAGGAATCTTGTCAAATGAATTCAAATTCGGATTCGGAACCATCTCTAGACTATAACCAGCATGTTTGAACTAACCTATTACATAAGGTCATCTTTTGTAAATCCCTCATAGATACTGATTTTTCCTCCTAATAGGCTCAAACAGTTGATGCCCTTTAAAAACAACACCCCGTACGTTCGATTCACCTGCATAACCGAAATCACAAACAATTTGGCAAATGTAGCGTGAATAATTTATCACGTTTTCGCATCTCCCCATTTTTTAAACGAGCTTCTTCGTTTCAACGAAGCACTGCACTGTGTGTGCTTCGCCGGGCAGGTAAAGGCAAGCAGAATAGAGGGTTTCATTACTTTCCCTCCAGTTGTTCGCATTGAAAGTGAATAGAAGTAGCGATTTCAAATTGGTTTCAACACAAGCAAACGGGCTCTTATGTGTTTGGTTAACCTAGGTGTTACGAGTTCCGAGGTACCGACGATACCGACGTCATTTAGTCCAGTCACTATTTATTCCGGCACAATTTAGAAACCAGGTTGACAAATTTCTCTTTCGAAGTTTGGTTCCAATTATCTCTGTTTGCCTACGTGTGTTAGTCTTTTCGTGTGTCCTTGGGTGTGTGTGTTTGTCAGTTTTGATTTGCCTTCGGTCAACTAAACTCCACATTCACTCTGGTTTATTGCAATCAAAATGGTCACCACCTGTGTTTCGCAATGATGCGGGCCGCACCAAAATAAATTCACACTGGTCACATTTTTATTTTCCATGGTAATGGATATGATGCTGTCGTCAGTCTTTGTCTAGTTCATATGCATTTCGTTAACATCAATTTGCAGCTCTGTAAACAAAACCAGCTATTGCGCTGTTGTTCCGAAAATTCTCATTTAACCTAATTATTTCTTATTTTTACCATATTGATCCTTTTGTCGCAAAAATGGTTTTGCAAAAGTGGTATCAGAGAGAATGGTTAAAATACTGACCTTTTGCATAAATCGAAGAGGCTACTGGGATGCATTTTGTTCGCCTGTGAACTAGTAAATCACTGGCCAATTTCGATTGTTCAAGGCATTTGTGGTAAGGTGGCAAAGAGCATCACTTTCCTGTCAAACAGATCACTTCGGGTGGTATGATAACACAAGCACCTTCCTCTCCTGGCCACCGCGATCTCAGATCGATATCATGTTTTGGTAATGCCATCTGGAGGCAGTTTAAACCAGCCATTGATGTTTTCCACCCCATGCACTGTTCACCCACTACCAATTTTATTTTTGGAACTTATACCCTTTTGTTTTATTGCGTCACTTTGTTTCCACCACTTGTGGCATACCAGGTTCTCGCCATTGTCACCACCGTGGGGTTCCCGGTGTTGGTTTGTTGGCCTTGTTTGATATTCTTTGTCGTTGACGTGATTTGTTATCACAGTTTGGATTATAAAGGTCCGAAATTAACAGTGCTGGAGTATGATTACTCTAAACTAATTGATTTATTTTAAATTCTATGATAGCAATTTGGGCTTGCCTTTGTTTTTGGGTTACGTCAATTTGGTGACTGCACGCTGCTCGAAGGTTCGTCCAAGAAGCTTCCAGTTCTGCCGTAGACAGTAGGTTGCCGACGCCTTACCTGTAACCCCTTTCGGACTGTCGGACGCTTTACGCAGTTCTACGCTAATCTGAGTTTCAAGGTCATGACTGCCGGTTCCTCATCTCCCCCCGCGATGTCATCGGCCCTCAAAGGCTATGGGACATGGACTTCCACTAAACTCATGTGTATTGCACGTAATAACAAAAGCAAACGGGTTTTTCTTATTTTACATAAAAAGCGAATGAACGACGGCAAAAAGTACCACACCAGAAAACCTTGAGTTACTGTGGAATCCCAAGTCTGACCTCTAGGTCTAACATCTAAGAAACCACACCTTTGCAGTTTGGTACTTCGAATGTCTACCGGATGCGTAATCAGGCTGTTCAAGTGCGAATCGTACCACGAAACCCAACTAACGTATAGTCATTCTGTTTTAAACATGTTGGGTATACACCAAATCCTTTGATGCCTTTCCAGATGTGTGACAAGAACTTGTAAATCAAATGCATGACTACAGCAATTTATCAATCTTCCGCCAAGGGATTGTGACAATCAATCACAGGGGCATCAGTCGCTCAGGGACAGAAACCCATAAATAATGCATTTTTCTTTGAGAAGAAAACAATATATTCTTAGAGACAGTATAATGATCCGGTCTCATTGATCGTCAGTGAAAAAGGAACAATGGATTGAAGTGAGACAACGTTAGTAAGATGCTGGGTTCCGGTTTCAGTATTCCACACCAAAACCCTAACTTGTTCCGGCTTCAGTCAATACCTTGTGGCATCGAATAGCAAGCGAAGACGACTCGGGAATAGAACAAACGTTGAGTGACAGAAGCAGTTTCAATATTAAAACATTATTAGTTGTGGCACAGCTTGAACTTGCTCCTATGTGTAAGCTAAGGGAATACCCAAGTGATATATTTTAAGTAGTATGCTGCAACAGGCAGTAAGCTATTCCTGGTGCACGGATTGCTAAATTAAGCAGAAATGGGTGATTTTCTGTGCGCGATTTCCTTTGCTAGTATTCAGAAAGTTCTGGCGTCTGCAAAATTTAAAGAAGTATACCCAATAACTTATTTAACGATTTCTCCACTTGCATCTGTTTGTACTTGGTAGTAAAGCTATTCTGATAAAAGTTTTGTAAAAGTAAACCAGTCAGAAAAAGGTGGAATCTTGTTGGTGCATGAAAACTGCATAAATATGTTTGGAAAGGTTTTGAAATTTATCCCATTTTTATTCTCATTCCTAGCTGCCTTGTTCCGCAAAAGCACTCATTTCATCAAGTTTTCTACCCAAAGAGAATCCTATATTTACAGGTGGAAATTAATCTACTGTTAATTGGGAAATCTCACTTTATTTGTGGTTAAGTACTGGCTATCGACTGTGAGGAGCAGAACATTCTGTTAGGTAAGAATTCGATTTATACTAAATTTGACCATAAGCCAAGGTCATTCAATAAGTTACTGATAGCTGTTTATATTGTTAGCGTGGCTGTAAAACAGTGATCTCGGAGTTATAATATCTTTTAGTAGCACCACGTGGAACGTAATAAACTAAATAAAGCTAGTTTTGTTTCTAAGAGTAGCCTACGTTTTTTAAATCAAAGTTTTGACCCAAGAGGAGAAAATACAGTTGAATACTTTAGGCTACGACGGAAATTAAAGAATGGTGCAGTACGACAGGGAATGAAATCAACTAGCGCAGCAGCGAAAAGGTTTGGACTTTTCAATTCGGCAGTCCGTTATCCTTGTTGATGGATGCACGGCATATGACTGTTTGCAGAACTCGTGGAAAATGGATGCACTTATCAGGAAATTCGTCAAAATCGTTTAACAATGTGCTTTTCCGTCCAGGAAGTTTAGAGGCATACTAAGTCATCAAAAGAGGTTTCTTAAAAGGAAGGGAATGAAAAGTATCATAGAACATTTAGGCTTCTAGGAAAATAGGACAAGAATAAAACAGCTTTGCGGGAAGAAGCTCTGACCGTCACGTTATCGCAAGCTGGCAAATATTTCTTTTGCAGTCGGGCCAAATCATGCCTGAATCGGGAATATGTATTGTACAAAATATTCTACAGTCTGAGTAGTGATTTCATCCAAAGTACTTTTGATGTACAGGCGCGAAAATTCAGTGAGCTACCCATACAATAAACAGTAACGTCAAAGTTTCAAAGCCTTGTCATGTATAAGGTGAAAATAATTTGATACTCCCATTGCTGAGAACCACACCAATTGACCAAAGGTACCGGTGCGTGTCGACGATGTATTTGAGATGATGCATGGGTTAATTTCTGACAAGTAGATCCCACTTGGCTCCCTCTAGCAAGCTCGTAATGCATCACTGTTGAGATATGCGGATGGAGGCAAAAATATATTAATGCTTGATTCCTAGCGTATCCACTGACTAAGTTACCATGAAGATTAAGGCTTTTGTCAAAAATCCGTTTTTACAACTAAATAAATTTTAAAACTTGCCTTGAGAAAGACCACCCACGGTAGTGGAAACGTTGGCTAATTACATATACCAACAGTCTTATATCATTCACAATATAGAAAGTTTTTACTTTATACCCCGAGATATTTTGAATTTTGAAGTCAGTAACCACTGATTAAGCGCCTCCTTAAATTGTCAAGCCGTGATACGAAAAAATCTTAAGCAGAATCGAGATTCAGGCCGAGCTTACTGTGCGCCCAACTGTAGCTTATCCAAAAAATACTGAATTAATAGAAAACCACTCTACCCAGGGAAGCGTGATTACTAAACTCTGATAAAGTGGAACCAGGAGCTTCTTCCGGATAAGTTTCAGTTTTTATTGGCCACTTTCTTATAATTTTGGGAATTTCCCTGTTGCCCCGACATCAAACTATTCTATCCAGAGTGCACTCACATTTGATCCACTTTTAAAATATTTCCGACTTTATTCGTGTGAGATTGAACAATTTATGTGCAGAATTTCGTTCTAGGAGTATTTATTTTGCGACTGTCATTCGGATCACCACATCTCATTTATTCATCAACAAAATTAAAGGGTCTTTAGATTATGGCGTCCACTGTTGTGCTTGACAATTATGCTCCATGCCTTGTTGTGAGATTAATTCATATCGGTGAAATTCAAGGAGTTTAAATATTACGCAAGTCAGTCAGGACAACCGTTCACCAAATATCGGTAATAATCTGCGACAGAAATAGAGAAAAGAAGTTCTTTCGTGAAACTTTAATATGATAATAGATAACTTTTTTGATTGCATTTGGATATGATTAATATCCTCCACGAAAAGTGCCCGAGGCACAATTAATTTTCTTTATCGTGATGTAATCGACAGCCTCGTTTAGTTTAACAAGCTACAAAACTTCAATCAAAAAATTTTAAATCAACCGATGCTTTGAGATCAGTTTCTAATTCTTTACATTGTGACAACAAAACATTTCACTATTTCTCGCTCACTGCCACGGTAACAATATAAGTGGTTAACGCAGCGCTCTTGAATTACCTAGACGCAATGTCGACTTTGGCGTAAATCAAGGTCTTCCTAAATGAAAATTGTTGATCTTGACCATGGATGTTGGACCCCAATTAACGCAAAATATCACAAGGAGCACATAACTGTCTTCGGCCTATAAATACCCTAAGCAATCGTACATGACAAAATTAGTACCTTTCCTGGACAAACGAGTTTGATTTCCTTTATCGAGGTAAACTAGGACAAATACCAGGACACATCCAAAAACGTATACGAAATTGTCGTGCCACAAAAGGGTTTTATTTTCCAAATTTCGACGTATTTGCTTAGAAAACCAAAATCACCCACATTGAGCGGGGCCTTTTTGCCGTCTTCAAACGGACAAATTAAGGGAAACGCTCAAATAAATTCATGGTTTTGCTGACGCTTATTCACGCGTACGAATTACGACTGCCTTAAAAATACTCACGATGGAAAGTTTTGAATGCTTCTCGATCGGTGTCATTTGTGCATAAACACATATACAAGCGTGCTTTTCGTCAATCTGATGGAGATAAAAACAACCCATTAAGTCGTTCGCGTTATTGGTTCGCAAACTCCCATCGGCAGTAGTAACAAAATTACACGAAAGTAATCGGCGACGCATTTCCGAGTTTTTCTATCCTAAATGTTGACTCACATGAATGGAAACAACGACATCCGATTTAGTCACAATTTCTAGGATGTCTTGGGTCCTTTGGTACATTTTCACGCAACACAGGATGTCTAAGTTCGCGAAAGACCATTGTGCCCTTTATGATGCTTTAGGATTTGGTGCTTGTTTCTTCTTTCTCGAAAAAAGCCATAAGAATAAGATGTGTTTTCTTGCCTTATCCAGCCATATTCAATATGCGTTAGGCTGAAGTGACTGAAATTGGGATTTCGAAATTCTTCAGATTAGCGGAATATCTTTCATGGAAATAGGTGGACTAGCAACCGCTCCCGTTGATGCATTCTATATATTTAAGCTTACAAAGCTCGCTGACCATCAGATTCAGAGATTTAATCATTTTTGAAGAAAACGTTCACATACTAAAAATTACTTGACGGAGCATGTTAGGAGCTATTGCGGTCCCGAATCTCTCAATTGTTTTTTCAAAATTGGTTTTACGTTTCGCGGGTAGGCAAGTGTTAACGGAGCTGAACCCAGCGCTGGTCTCATTTACACTGTGTTATTCCCTGCCAGACCGCAAACATATACGAACAAGAAAACTGTTAAGCTGGTTCCTGAAATGGTGTCAAAATTGGACCACTTGTTTCAGTACGCACTGCAATAATCAAAAGAATATCTACTAAATTCTTGAGGTGGTTCGTATTTCAAAATTCACTTACAATCAAATAACAAGTTTGGCCTTTGTTAATCGCCCGAAGAAGCAAACTGCTCGAACGACCATTCTAATATCCACTATGTTTTGCCAAAGTTTTGTGCACTGTGGTGAAGTTCTGTGCTTGAACGTTTGCTGGCTTTTCATTTCCTTGGAACAACGGTATTTTGACAAATAGGGCGTGGCTTGTGAAACAGTGTAGCTAAAATCTTAGTCAACTAGAGAGGAAAAGGTGTGACTTCCTGAACAGTTTTTTAGAAGACAGATATTAATGAATCAATATCAGGAAAACATTTCCGCCGATTATTGTTGGGGAAAAACCGTTTTCCGGATTTACTGAGTGTCACGGTAATGGATGATGACCCGTTATATATATATATAGCATTTGTTTTTATGAAATCGTATATTACAGCGTTGTTGATTGAACAAAACGGGTAAAGAATGGTATTTTCACGTATTCTGTAAAAATAAAAGTAACCCAATGACAGGAATGAAATTTCAATACGTTACGTTGGATTAATTAACCGCGGCGATAACCTATCCTAGAACTTCAGTAGTATAGTCCAAAAACAAGGGCACGCCCCAAAACGCCGGGTAGAATTTGTTTCTAGTTGTTCCCAACACTTTTGGTAAAAAGCCATCCCGAATGGGAACGGCGACTGTTATATTCTCCAAGGACATCGATTTCACTAGCCGGCTAGAAGTCAATTCTGTGACAGTCTTCAGTTACTTCTCCATACCAACGTCAAACGAGGTAGATGCTTCCAGGTAAAGGCTTATGAATCTCCCTGGAGCCGGGGGAAAATGAGGACGTGCGGTTGCCCCAGTCGAGGCCGACACTGACATCTTGAAGATTTTTCTGCTAACGTTCCAGACCAATTTCATTGATGAAACCATTTTCTATTATCCTTTCTATTGAATTGATTGATCGGTATCTTTCTCAGTGAATAAATGGATTTTAAGATTCGAGTGTCAAGAATTTAGTTTAGGGCTAAGGAAAAAATAAGATTCAGCTTGGATACAGTACAGTCCTGCGGCATTTAGTCAATGCAAGACGTGTCAAAAGCTTTCATACGCTACCGCTCAGATGGAAGGAAAAAATCTTCAACCTAACCAGGCTTGCAATCGGAGTGGCGACATCATCCGTATATTTGACGTCAGCCATTTTCTCAGCAGATTAAATAGCAACATCAATAGTTTTAAACGATATCGACGAGACTACCGTGACGAACACCATTTCTCATGGTGAATTAGAGTAAAAGATCGCCGAACGCGTGAAAGTGGCTTTAACAGGTTGTATATAGAGAAAATGTACAGCGAGCTCAGGTAAAGTAGATGTCTCACGTTTCGTGGTTGGGGTCCGAAAGACTCGTCAACTAGTTGGCTGGAGACACCGAAGGATATGGCAGTGAACCGTGAACGGTGGCAATGGTGTTGTAATTTTCTATCAAATCAGAATAATCGAAAGAGTGTGTTTGTACAGTCAGACTGTGTTCCGTGTGTTGGCAACAGCAGCGTCTTATCTTTTCCCACCTGTGTAGGTCCACTCCTTGTTCCCGTTGGATGTTCACTCTTTTTATATAAACGTGTAACTCCGGGGAAAGGCAGCGGTCAGTGAGGCTTACCTTGCTGTTTAACAATGAACGATGATGATGATGAGGATGATGATGATAAAGGGATAGGAAAATTGTGACGAATGTCCCTGCCAGAAAGTTTTACGATCGACTGAGTAAAACAACGCTCTCACGTCAAGAAAGTCAGAGATCTTGGGTTTACGGAAGGTTTGTCGCCCAATAACTGTCTGAACAATGCAATCTCGACCGGATCAAAAACTGAACAGATTCTTGTCCGTATGCTCTTTCCGAGCTCTAGAAGACCGACGCAAAATGATGCCCACAAGCAATTTGAATGCGACAACGACCAAACTGGTCCCAGATTCCTTAGGCATTATAAATACAACTTATTCCAGGGATAGCCTTTGTTTGTGATCCAAGACTGCGGCTTGCCTTCACTGTTTAACTTGCAGACGTAGACGGGAGGCCGGCAGTCTAAATGAGCCAACTAAACCAGTCCCTAAATTGTTTCACATAACAACCAGGACCATGACCCTGAGAGCGAATCGGTGGTGTCGAACATTCTGATCTCCTCACTTAGATTTTGCAGGCCAGTGCTCTTGTTCACTCGTTAACGATTGCCACTAGTACCGACAGCCGCAGTTATTTTTTTTCTGTATCCACCCATGCTCGCTCGTACTTGTCAGGCTGTCAATCAGCTGACATCTTTGGGTTCTGCGCGTGTCATTCCAAACACCCAAAAGTGTTGTGGGCAGAGGATATTCGCCGTTTCTGAGGCTGACGTGACCTGAAAACCGGTGGTCGTCAAACGGATAAAATATTTGCATCCGGAAGTAAATGACGAGCGCTGGAATCCCCCCCCCCCACCGAAGGCCGGCTTCCAGTTTGGCAGCTCATTTTTGATTGTGGCCCTTTTCCTGAAAGCTGATTTGCATCGCTACTTCATTGGTGAGAGAAGTGCAGAGAAGAGAAATAGAAGAAGGAAGAGAACTGAGCATTTGACCCTGGACCAAAAGCTTCTTTGATCTGCTAAAAATATTTGTTAGGATCCTTCGTATTTGTCTGTGACGATAACTACTTTGAAAGCTGCGACATAAACTCTTCGACCATCAACACCAAGAAGCGGTTGCGAACAAGGCCTGGATTTCGTGTTGTTTCGACTAGAACCCAGTTGCAAACGGAATCCAGTAAGAACCAAAGCATGATCTGAGTCCACATATGTGGATCACGATAATGACCAGTTTTCTATTGATCCACGGCAATGGTCACCAGTGGCGATGTTCTTAGACAACTTCGAGCTCTGGTATGGAAAGAGGGTTCCATGTTGACCAATGATGCTTTCCACCGCAAAGGTTTATGCTATCTAGAAACGGTTTACAACCAGCACAACAACGAGCGAAGTTATTTCGACTTTCGGTACGGGGGCCTGGAACTAAATTGGGCTTTAGATGGCCTCTCTGTCTCCGCCAAGTCCAACCTTAAAATCACCATCAATGAGCGCAACCTCCTTAGTGGGCACAAGTTCCGGTATAATTCGCCTCTGGTCGCAGATAGGTTGCAGCGATTGGGCGCATAAACATTTACAGCAAACTGACAACGGGGCTTCATTTGGTTTCTGTTTACAGTTAAAAAAATACTCAGTAGCAGCACAAACAAAATATTTTGACTGGGATCCAGTCTATCGGTGCACTCATGGTTATTGTGCTAAGAACGACCTTGAACCTAGCCTGACCACGGGTGTTCAACACCGGGTCATATTGCAAGCGAATAATGGAGAAAAAGAAGGTTGTATTTAGAATAAGAAGAGCGACGGAAAACGTAGGACCTTAAAAAGCCTGAGGGTGGTTTTCTTGCTCCGAGCAGATTATCTTACGTGGCTTTTTATACGACCGTAATCAATTTAGTTCTCTTGATGAGTATAAGTTCTCAACCCACCCAGTTAGTGTAGGCTATTTCCAAATGGCAGCCCAATATCTGTTTCCTGTTTACATTCGACAGTTCCATACTGCCCTTAATTATATTGGCTTCAAATAAGCTGATAACGTTGTTCTTGACCTATTCCGTATTGTAACGTAATTATCAGAGACCCATTTGCAGATTTAATTATTCAAAAGTATATTGCTGTCTCTGGCAGTCTTTACGACACTGAACCGTCCAACACTAGGCAGCCTCTTCATGCAGCATTGACCAAGGCTTTCTCTTATTCTTCATCTCTTTCTAAATTGAAGCTCCCTAAAAGTACCTTTAGGTTAGCAA
This sequence comes from Fasciolopsis buskii, assembly GCA_008360955.1. Lineage (NCBI taxonomy): Eukaryota > Metazoa > Platyhelminthes > Trematoda > Plagiorchiida > Fasciolidae > Fasciolopsis > Fasciolopsis buskii. The sequence goes on along the minus strand of LUCM01011653.1, from coordinate 82,357 downwards.
CCACTTTATCACTTACCTTGTTCGTTGACATGGAAACCGCGGCTGATGATTAGTAATCACAGAGCTCACCTCCAATTGTAGTGTCTGCGCACTTTATTCTCCTTTAATGGTGTTTTATCAAGTAGGTTATTTTGACGAAGTGTATTGTGAGACGTATTTGCGCCCCTTCTAAGTATTCGCCATAAGTTTTGTTTGTTCGAGCTTAGAAGCCACAGTTGTCTGTACAGACAAAAATACAGTTTAAATTTATTTAAATTAAATCACCACGGTGCATACTGCAAACGAACATTTGTCATAAAGTTTAGTTTGTCAAAATTTGGGATGCAATTTTTTCCTTAAAAGTTTGTGCTCGAACAGGCTGTCTAATCTCCGGATACTTAGAAAATCAGCTGAGTTATTGACACTTTCTTCGAATTTCATTTGCAATCTGTAGTTGGATGAACACGTTTATAATATTACAACTTGTGTATTCACTTCCGGTAGCTTCAGACATGTATTTTCAACAGTATCCTAAACACGGAAATGGAAGATAAACTTTTAGAACCGAGTCAGTGACCAGTTCTCAGAGTAAAACATCTCGTGGCAGTTCATCTAAATGTATGAAAATCAAAAGTCCCTCGGCAAATTCAACTTGCCCTACCACATTAAGTTCTATAAACATGCACGAACAACTCTTTAGAGGATGAAAACAGAAGTTTTGGAGAAATTAAACGGTTCTGAGAATCTCAGGGAGCACCAGACAATCTATCAAGCCCAGATACCACTGAGATAATCTGATCTCGACAACTTTGCAGCTTGCGCTGAAAATCAATACTCCACTAAAAGAGAGAAAACAATTGAAACTTTCAACCTGATCTGAAAGCAAGAGCTTGTTCCGGACCAAACTAGTTGAGATCTTCATACGTCAGTAGTATGTTGTGACTCCAGAAAATTTATAGGCAACAGAAATCTAAGGCAAACATCCCAGCAAATCTCCGGAGTGGCTAACAACCAAGAATAAGATGAATCAAGCGGTGACGGTGTATAACAATTTCCGAACAAAAAGGCTATGATGGTGATCTCATATATTCTTCAGTCATCTCTAGTCAGCAGTTTTGTTATTACATGGTTTCATCTGCAAATCTCAGTGGGTTTCATGTCTAACCAATCAACGACGAAGCAACGTAGGTTAAAAGTCATTGATTGGCAATGTATCCGTCATTGTCTGAGACTAATTCGAACACGCAGAATCATTGTATCACCACCAGCTGGCGCATTGGCTGGTTGAGACTTTAGGTCCAACCTTAAGGCCTTGCCAATACATCACATTAAATAAAATGATGCCAGTTGGGATTTAGATCGCGGATAGTAAAAGTGGACACTTGCGATGGTTATCTAACTCCGAGCCAGAATAATGAATGTAACTGGTCTTATTATTCTCTGACTTTCCCTCTTGACTTTTTCACTTCATTCTACCAACCTCCTTTCTCACCCGGATTGGCACTGGTCACAATTTTATGATAAGTTTGCAGGACGTGATTTACAGAAACCGAACTTGTTCAATGATTGGTGTAATTAGCTCAGGGCTATTTGGATAGTCGATAGTAATGAAGACGAAGAATCCAAGGGGCGATTTTCTCGTGCTTAGTGATTCCGTACATTTTTGCTCATGTTTGATTTCATTCAGTCTAAAGTTGTTTTTAATTAGGCAAATGCGATCGATTGAGGATCTTTCTCACGAGGTGACTAAATGAAATCGTATAATTCTGTGACGGTATAAACGGCGGTATGGATTGACCAATATGCACATTCTGCCATCTGCATATTAATCTTACATCTGAGTGGATTAGAAGGAGCTCAACACTGTTAAGCCGGACTTGTTTGTTCATTTGATATCTCTTATGACAGAGAGCTTCCCTAGCACAAGGTTTGCTGGCAAAATTTGCAGATCAACACAGTTGACAAAAGCCAATGGAAAGACAATCCAGTAAAAAAGAGGCTAAAAATTATTTGCGTCGGTCATGTGCTCATTGATGCGTGCTGCAAACTCAGCTGGGCATGTTACTGCATGTGTGCTGCCTCAAGGCTGGGCAACATGAAAAATAACCACTCGGAATGACGGGCTCACTCCAAGCATGTATGCAGGTTGTGTTACCAAAGCCAGCTTACGAGAAACGAAATCCGGATATAAAAGAAAGAGAAAAGGAATTGATCGAAAAGCCGTTAGGGAAGCAGCAACAGTATCTATCGTGTTGGCCTAAGTAAATAGAATCTATCTTCTTAACAGGTACTAATGATGGAAAGTGGGAGGTCTGAGACTTCTGCCTAGTTTTTGGCAGCGGTTTAAACTATCAACTTACAAGGCACTGGGAATTCCTTGGAACATGGTTTATGCATGAGTGTCGCCGGAGGAGATACCGTCCAAAGCTACTAAAGTCCAACTACACGGAGAACGGGCAACCGTGACCCTTCAACTTAGAGCGACAGATAACTACCTGAAGTCTCATTAGTTAGAGTATGGTAGCGCTTCAGAAGACAGCCTACCACAAAAACCGCTGACGGATCCAGGAGTAGAACCCCTGACTTTCAGGGTGACAAACATTCAATCCCAGTTTGTGGATCTCAACCGAAATATTACCACATAATCACAACACAAGCTCTGTAGGCCTTTTTTCAGTGCCTTCGTCGTACTTGGGATACATGCAGAGAAGTCATTTATGAGTAGGGGTCAATCGCTGTGAGCTAGCGGACAGTGACCGTGCATATCAGTGACGGATAGGTGCAACAACATGTGGTGAAGTTCAACAAACCGTTCACAGCTAGCCCGGTAGAGTAATGGCTAAAGCTTTCGACTCAAAATCATTCATCCCAAAGTCACGTTCCAGTTGTAGAACGGTGAAAATGCATTAGTGATAATTCTAACAAGGATGAAGTGCTTCCATGCCGTTTTAGTGATTGCGTCACATAGTTAAGTATAATACGAAGACATATAAATCCAACACTGAGTTGTGTTATTAAAAAATAAAAATTGCAAGTAATATGCAGAAAATCCTAATTTATTGTTAGTGAACACTAATCAAAATGTCTATCTTCACTGGAAAGAAACAGGCAAGGAAATTGGCGACGACTACTGGTTGCTTAAGGTAACGGTATGAAACAGAACAAAAAATAAACGAAGGCGACAGATCAGTGTTAATTTAGACGTTCATTTCGCGAAAGTGGCACTCTGAGTGTCTATTCAAATTCTTTCTGTTCGCCCTCCCCGACTTTTAATGCATCAGTTTACGTTTTCTGCTCGGTCAGGTGCTTTGTTGGGTGGACTTATCCATCTGGAAAATATTGTTTCTCTGTCAAAATACACACGACTGGTGACGCGAATATTATTTGGCCTTTCCATTCTGTTAATAACAGGAAAGACAATATACATGTAATTTTCTGATTTCTTTATGAGAAACAACCCAAATAAGTTCATTTGTAATATCAAAAGACCAAAACAAGTCACTGGGAACACATATCCAATCGGAGGATATGTGCAGAATTTTGTATGTTTTATTGTGATCTCAGGTCAGGAAAATGACTTCAGGAAAACCTGTAATGCTGGACTGCCTACACTGAGGGATTTGAATACTTTCAAACAACGCGTAACATATTGTCCGGGATGTGCTTATTCGAAAATCTATATTGTTTTAGTCCGCCTATAGAATAATTGTCTCGTCTTTCTAACAAAACGGCGGCTCCGAATTCCAGAGCTACTGGATATGGACAAGGAGTAGCTGGTTTTTGTCGATTCTGATCGGCAGACTAACCTTCGCACACCATTAACTGACATCCGGTAGGTACATGCATGAGCAATTGACAAATGGTATGCATTACACCCTAGCGACTCCTACCCGTTGTTTCGGAATTCAAGGCACACCGTGCCGATATCCGTAATCATGCTAACCAGAGTTTTGCTAGGGCCGGTGATTTACAATTAAACGCCAAAACCGGTTTAGGAAAGCTGTATTTCGAGAAGAACGTCTATGTATTGAAAAGAGTGAGCCTTGTATAGTTTACTTGTAAGTCGACTGTCCATTGTCAATGACCGAATCACGCTGATTTGCTCTATCGAGACATTGTTAACTGATCGTGGGGAAGCGGGGGTAGTTTGGAGTTTGTTGACGTTTGAACTTCGTCGTTGGAGTATTTCATGTTGCTTGATTGCTGCATGTGAACACGCAATATATAGAGAGCATCGAAAGAGAATTACCGCCTACTCATTGAGGGACTTCTAGTAGCATGTTATTAAACTTTGGTTACATTAACAGAAAATTCAATTATTAGTCGTTGCTTCGAGACGGACTCATGAATATTATATCGATCGCTTTTGCATTGTCCGAAAACTCTAGAATATATCAACTGAAGTAGCTAATCTCATGTGAGTTGGAACGTGTATCCAGAAGCTGGCACACAGAAGCTAGTTGCAGCCCGCTTTGTTCACTCTCTTGGCGTGTTGCGACTTCACGTGAATCCAGGTTATTACACGTTTCAGGTTCGTATGTGCCGGTTTTTATGTAATAGGCGGAAGTGTCTGTGGGGTTTGCCCTTTCCTGTATGCTAAAGCGACGGGCATGTACTTAGAAGAAAATAGATACCTGATGGTAGTAGCTGGCACAGATGTGAAATTTATGGTTGCTATTATTCTTTGGCAGAGGAAAACGTATTGTAGACTTCAGACATTCTACCAGGTTGCATCAGTGCCCAGGTCACAACAAGAAAACCGCGGGAACAGTTTTGCATTTATTAGAAATCAATAATCAAAAACTAAAAAATAGCCACACTCCGCATGGTTGTCTGTAATGTTGTAGCATCGGATAGAGAAGTCATCCGTCCGTCAGTGGTCGATAGCCTGGTATAAAAGGGATCTGTGGCGTGCGAAAATTCACCAAACGATATGGGCATTACATTGCTTGATTTTCATGTTCGATAAACCGTCGAGAGCCTGCCTAGCCAGCTTAATGACTGAGGCTTTCGACTCAGAAGCGTTCAGCGTGAGTTCCGAATTCATTTCAGGCACGGCGAATATGCACTGTGTACGATTTCCAACATGGATGAAATGGCTGTACTTTGTTCCCGTTGTTTCCTACTTGCGACCTGGTCACTGATGTTGGGCGAACAAGCGCAGGAGATATCAGTAGCTTTGGACTCCTCTCAAAAGCAAATTTTGAGGGACCCCCATTGAGAGACCATTGACTTAATTCGGCCTTAGCCTAGTCGATTCAGACCTTGATGAAATCAAGGCTCACAGTGTTCCGTACCATGACCATCTTCAGGTAAAACCGACTGCACCGTTCAACTATACAAAATCAGGTTAAATAGCAGGGCAAAGTGATGATAATTTAGGACCCAGTGCGCATGCTATACCTAATAAGAGCCATTGCAAGTTCCGGTAAAGAATACGAAACTTTTCTACTTATGCGCGTGACTTCCATCTGGAGGAATGGGAAGGTTGCATATTTCGTATAAATTTTCAGTTCTTAGAACCGACGATCCACTTTGTATCTATTCACAGCATTCGTCTTGGCGGAACTGGGACCTCTGAGTTTGTGTTTTCGTGACTATAAGTTGAAATCCAATCAGTAAACTTGGCGGACACAAAGAAGATGAAATGAGTGGGTGAAAGAGCGAAGGGCAACTAAGTGTTACCATTCAAATCATCTGAACAAAATATAAATAAGACAGATTCACCGCTGAAATGTTGCCCTCCAGCAAAATGCTGCTCAACTACTGATCCCCTGGGGAGACTTTTGCGAAGAATTATGCTAGAATGTATGTCGTGAGTAGGCCCACTAGATACCGTTGGTGATTCACTTATGTGCCATGAACCTACTACTCGGGCATTACAATGTGATTTCATTTGAAATTTGAAAAATCAAATAATGTCTTCACATTACTGTGTTAGGATGAAAAATTTTGAGGGGAATCAACAGAAAAACCAAGGTAAAATGTTTTACTCCGTCATTCATTAAAATCCGGATTGATTAGATTAATGATAAAAGAATTAAATGAAAAACCAGGGCAATTAGAAGATCAGATGAGGAGGGGAATTATGGCCGGAAGTAAAATTTCATGAACACATAACGAGGGTCGTCCCTGGGATTTCCATTAGAAGAACACTTTTAATGTTGTCAAATCATTACAACCAGTGCTGCACATGGAAGTTCCATGCTGATCTCTTCCCCGGTGACTCGTTCTATTCCAAAGACGGACTGCTTCGAATTCCAATAACCGTTTTTGAATCTTAGTTTTATTGGAAAATAATATTCTCAGATTTCGTGAACTGCAAATCGATGTGATATGCATTAACAATTTTGCTCTACGGAAGTGTCAGTACAGCCTTTCGATGTTCGCATGTTGCAATCGATGTAGGGCTATCTGAGTTGTGTTGCTACTGCTTGCAAAATCTATTGAACAAATGCTGTCTCTCTTGTTGTCTACCCCCCTTTTGCAAAGAAAATGATCCGTAGATCAATTACCAGTTGAATATACGAAATCAATGAAATCATTGTGCTTCCGTAACAGTGACAGACAGATGGCACGGTTTACAAAAAGTTAGGAACTAATCACGAGAGTCTTGTGGATGTCGAGTTTGCTTTTGTAACAATTCACCAATCTCCGACAAATACATCACCTTCACTAACTTGATTATCGTCCGACCAGGCAAGGATGTCAAATTTGAGCAGAGGAGAATCCAACTACTGAATATTTGAGCATACCTAGTATAGCTTGCATTTCTGGCCGCTAAACGTATTTTAGAGATGCGAAAATTCTGAGAAGCTTTGCAAGTTGCAAAGCCAAACAATAAATATTTCCTTACGGATCAGCATTTAGAACATCAGCACAAAATAGCCAATTTTTTCTCCCTTTAGTTATGGTAGTTTTCACAGCACGAACCATCATAGTATTCCCAAAACAACTTACTCGAGCTGCCATCGATGTTTGTGGTTTTTCTACCAAATCCCAAATTTTTCTCCGAAATTTAGCCCACTTCCCACTTCCAAACTGTTCTTCTTGAGCCTGCTGCATACAAATCTCATTGGTCTTTCGTATCTCCTCCTCCATTTGTTCCTTTCGTTGGTAGTAACGATGAAGGCAACATGCGTCCATCAGATTCTCACTGACTCCCCAGTAGGTTAGATCATCTTTGAGCGCGATCACACACACATCGTCCACAATATGCAAATGACCGGTACGGTACAAACCCAGGACAGCACTGAACGATCGTGCCGGACGATCAAAGTAGAATTCGTTTTTCTCGGGAACATATTCATCACACAGACAAAATATTTCTAACGGATTGGTCGACTGACTCAGGCGTCCCAAACGAGAGTTGGGAATACGTGCTAGTGTGTCCCATAAAACCTCGTGGCGTTCTCCACCCACATTCAGTAGGACGCGTCGAGAACGTGCTCGATAGCGCTTAATATCCTCACTGGTCAGTGGTACAGCAAAATCTGGAGTTGGACGTCGCATGCCAAATATTTCACCTGACTCATTTTGATGATGCCCTTTGGGACTGGTATTCAATCGTCCCATGATATGTTGTATAAACCAACGGGCCGCTCGGTATCGACGCAACGGTCGGCCAAAACGTAGAACAGGTCGCAAATCTTCACAACTCTTTGTCTCCTTTGGATCATTATCTGCATACGGTTTTGCTTCCGACTGGTATGTACCATGAAGTGTTTTCGTGTCCGGATCATGTTGATCTTCATAAGGCTGCTGGGAATGATTTTGATTTTGAGGAAGACAGTGATGACGATGATGACTGGAAAAGTGTGGAGTTTGGTCCCCCGTGGTTTTCACACCAGATAGCTCGAAAGACAGAAATTCCATCGCCTACTGTATTACATTGCTTCATGAAATCCATTCAGTCCTTTTTTCATTTAGTATAGGTTTAGTCCAGACAAATATTGTAATTGTCGTCCGGGTAACGTCATCCGTTTGTTAGTTTTATGTCGAATGTGTCTGTTGATGTTCACGTCATGCCCAGTTGCTGTGGTGAAACAGTGTTCGAATTGATTTCTTTGCAGACAATTCAAAAACCGTGCCTGTTTTTGAACCACCTTCGTCCACACTTAAATCATACTTCCCGTTCATTTGATTCTTTGAAATTTCAAGGCACGAGAGGGGCCTTGCACAGTTGCTGTCTCCGTTTGGATCCGCTTTGTTTCAGGCAGTCATCTGATTGGCCCACAGATATAAACCAATCACGTTGATCCTGGGGCGACACGGACAGAACGGACAGATCATTTGACAGACTGGTAGCTGAAAGTGAATAACAATGTGGCTTGCGGTGAAAATGTCACCCATAATCGGAAAGCTTTACGAGGAAAATTGATCCGGTGATCATTCACTGAACTAGATTGTTTACTACCAAAAACGAAGTGTCACTTCGCTGATTTTTCCACAGTAGTGAAAGTAATGATTGAAAATGACAGATAATAAAATGCGTCACTCATAATCCGATTCGCTCGCCAGTTTCTGCAAAAGCTAAGCAAACTTTATACGGACAAGCATTGCTTCATAATCTCACTCGATCAGTTAATTTGCCAAATGATTACAGTTGGGCAGAGCGCTGATGTTGAGTCCTTGACTAAAAGAACAATAGTCCCGCTGCTTCCAGCCGTACGGTATATTACCTGAGGAATGAGCAAAAAAATCGCTAGGAGGATTACGCAAATCGGCAAATATGATATCAGATGAATGCCTTCTTTTTATTATTAGCGCCGAGTATGCTGTGACGCTGTTCACTCTTGCAGCATCAACGATCGAAATGTGGTTTCACAAAAATGAAACCTAAAGTTTAGTCACGTTCGCCCTATTGCTTACAAATTTCTATGGCCCTTTTATTCAACTAATTAGGCAAAAGTGTTCAAATAGTTTGTTGTAGTTGAAAGATCAAAAGGGCCCCTATCCAAGGTGGCGAGAAAAATTTCGTCTTATGCTAGCATTTCGCGGTATTCTTGTCAGTTGAGTACGTTAAACGGTCTGATATTCACAGAAAATTCGACTAGAGTGAAAACTGGATTACTAGGCTGGCTTAGAGACATGAAAATTCAGAAAATTTGGAGTCGCGAAATCGAGTTCAACTTCTTTAAAGAAGAATTGATTCCATCATTCCATTGTGAATCCCCAAAATAGATTAACTAACCCGATAAGCAAGTCCACAGTGAGTGTAGGTTGCGGTTACGTAATAATGGACTGAAAGAATTATGGCCAACTATGTCTGCCCAACACATTACAGTTGACTCTTGGATGGGCCGTAATTCTGTGATCTTTCATATCCCTTTTTAAAGATAAAGCCACAGTGTAAACCATTTTTCAAAAAAGGGACCATTACCAAAAGATTACTGCCAGGCGGGAAGAAGACTTTCGTTGTTTTGACGTAGACGCTGCTCGCAATCGAAGAATATATGTAGCTCAAGTAAATATTGATTTTTCAAAAAAAAGCTTCGTGTTCCACTCCACCAGAATTCAGTAGACATGCTTTCCCCAGTGAAATGGCTTCTGTCCAACTTGAAGTAACTCTCGGGAAAGGAAGCTCAGATCGACAGTATGTTCAGTGCATAAGGACACTTCATGATCTACCACCGTATGAAAGGAAGATGCGTCTTGGTACTTGAAGAAAAGCCCCTGATACCCGAGCTTCTGCATGTCACGTCAAAATGACGGAAAACAACCGAGAACAGTAGAAAATCTATTAGTTATCGGTGATTAGTGATCTTATATTTCTTACAACGCATACATAAAACTGTTGTGAGTAAATCCTTATGTGCTCTCTCTGGCAAGCTGGTAGCGGGTCACAGTTAGGCTATACATGTGGAAACTAAAATAAGATATCCACTAAATCTCTGGATTTCTTACTGGATAATCAATTGCAAATTTTGCGACAAACAGCTGTATAGTTTAGTCACTTCCCGGCAGTACAAACTCAACCATTTTATTCCTCAAGCTATTGAATACTTGAGCAGAAATTATTCCTGTGACGTTTACTGCTTTCGTTTTGGCCAAACGTGTATACACGATGAGATGAAATCTTATACGTTACAAATGTAGTTTCCTTTCCATAGCGATGTCAGCAATCCTAAAAGACTTCAGACAGTATAATACATTTGGCTGTTTCAAACCCTAGAACCCGTACAGGACTCACATAAATACACTTAGTCTGTATTCGAGCACATTTCAGTAGGCTGGAATGAACTAAACAGCTTTCTCGACAAACCCGCCACTCTTTTTCACATTTGTTGGCAGTTCTCCCATTCGATACGGGCTCTCCAAACGAGAAACAAACTCAAAACCCACAAATAGAAAAGATAAACTTTCTTCTTTTCTACAAGGCAGTCGTTTATTTGATCAGTCTACCCAACAAGCGCATCTACATTTGGTTCGCTATTTAAGCCAATACAAGAGTCATGCTAATTCAAGCATTCGTTCGTGAACATTGGTGATATTTCCGGACAATTTGCCTTATGTGATTTGCTATTGTGCTGTGTCTAATCATGAATAAGCTCATTTCGAAAAAATACGGGATCCGTACTGGAAGCAAAACATCAAATACGATATCTAAATTAGCCGTGCTTTCACGGTTTTTAAACAATTCTAATTTCGTTGTTCAAAGCCTGAAAGCTGGCAGCTGATAATTTGGTCTGTTTACTTTTTCACCTGGAAGAGACTTTTGCTGTGGCTAATCTTTATGTTTGGCTCCCCATTATTTTTTTTATCTAATATATTTTGATGTTCATGTTAGTCCTATTCATGTAAATGGGGAAAAATATTTAATTTTATTGATTCGATGTGCCATTAATTAGTAGAACATTTTGTATTTTTAGGGGCCTAATAGGTGTTTGTCACCGAGGTGTTTCAAGAGATCCGAGGCCGTGAAAACGAGGCAAAGCTTGACGCAAATTCACGGTCGCAAATAAAGAAACGAGAGCGACAAAAGTGCTCCTCCAATGTATTGACGAATTGCAGGGACTTAAACGTGTTTTCTTATTGTACAGGTTAACTCTTTGTTTCTCACTAGTAAACGCTTCCGTCTGAATGTATTATTTGTTTCTTGCGTTTTTATGCGGCTGTTTTATTAATATACCCCTGGTGCAGATATTAGTGGTATGCAGATGAACTCGTCAGGTTTTTACCAAGAAACAATAAATGCAGTCTTGTCAGTTTTAGTTAAGAAAATGAAACAATAGCTTCCCGGGTTCTGACAAGCAATTTTAGGCTAAATATAGCCGATGACGACGTGGGACCAGCGTAAAACAAATTGGAGCGAAATACTGCGCTTCGAACCCAAAAATAATCTTTGTTTTCTTTATCACTTTAATGCAGATTCATCGAACAAACGTTTTATATGTCTGCTGCATCAAATATTTATCGTTTCGCGGTAACTTCAACCCTTGCCTACCGGGCCTGATCGTGAATACTTTTTTAGACATTTGAAGAATCTCGGTGCAGAAGAGAATTTTGATTTTTAGTTCTGCGGTTCATGAAACAACCGGGTGGGGATAATAGATTGAGGACCATCCTACTCCACCTATATCAAAGTTATTTTTAAACTTAATTCTGCAGTGAAAGTTACAGACCGCAATAAAGTACGCACTGTTTGTGTTTTCTATTTAAATAATGTGCAACGTATAATTTTATTCAAATAACCTATAGGTTGGAGCATGTAATTCGAAGGCTTAGTACCTAGCCGGCAGAATTCCAAGTCATTGTGGATGTTCGATCAAGAAATTACAATTATCCTGACACGGTATGCATAAACAACAAACAATTTATCACTCCAAAAACAGCCGTGTTGTTCAGATGATTCACCCCTTATTCCATCTTAGTATAAGGTCCAAAACCGGAAGTTCAGCAAGAGGTCCGAGAGTTTCATTTTCTCAAAATTAATTGCCGCAACGATATTTTGAAATCAACCAGGAAACGGTTCCCGAGATTTTGAAGCAGTGCAAACAGTATCATTTGAACGTTAATTATCGGCAGGGCGGAACATTTTACATTTTCGTAGTGTAGTTTAATTGGGCTCTTAGCTAAATCTTTATACTGGCAAGCGAAGCTAAAAGTTTGCTGCACCCGACCATAGAATAAACGTGAAATCTCCTACAGCAAGATACGGTTAAATGAAGATGTTTGTCAATGAAATGATCATTCATTTTATGTTTCCTTATTTTAACTTTCATTAGAGTTTGATTGTTGAGCTTAACGTTTAGATCGCAAGCATTTTGTAGCCAGTCAAGCTGACATCGTCAGTGTGTGTGCGCAGGTTCCTGTGGATTTATACGTCTGTCATTAGCCTGGACCTCTGGCCTTGACCTCGTAACTGAACGTTACTACCATTGTCAGAAAGCAGATTTACTACTGAGGGCTTTTCATTATTCTCGAACGTAAAACAGTCAACATGCTTCGGAACAACTTTCAGTATGTATAGAAAATCTTACTTCGTAGCATGTCGTGTCCTGTTGCTCTTCTTTATGAACATCTAATGCTTTTGGAATAATCTTTCATTTTCGCCTTCTTCGAAACAAGAAATCTCGGTGTTCTTTTTGCGCATTCCGTTTGCTCAGCAGAATCGCTAAAAAAGTATGGAACATGAAACGTAAAAGTTTGAAACGAAAACAGTTGAGCAAGTCATCTCAAGGCATTCCAGAATATACTACAAAATAGCGATAGTTCACTAAGCGAAACGCGAACGAATTCAAAATGTTGAAACTTACAATTGACCATGACTGTTTCCGTTTTCAGATGTAACATAAGATACAGCTTGGAAAATGTCTTGTGAATTGAAATGATGAACGGAGGAAAGAAAAAGTTTCATCTGGCAAGCATGCTTCGTAGATGCTTAACAAAATACCTGAAGCTGAAAACCCTTTGGGGAAGAACCTTTGCGCTTAAATCAACATTCACATGGGAGATCCTGAGACAACATCTTATAATCCATTTTTTCTCCCATAAGATTAGTGTTGAAATCCTCTTCGAGGAGCTAATTAGTATGTAGTTTACGCATTTGGGAGTCACCATATTAACAATTTTTCTTCGCTCAAAAAGGCAATGTGTAAACACATTGACCAAACGTTTGTCAACAGCAAACTGTATGCAATTCAGTGCAGTTGCAAAGTATCTGCTAATGCATTCAGTTTCTCGCAAAATTACCAGATGAACCTCACAAACCAAGGCAAAATAAAAAAATCACCAGTTGCCTGAAACCAGGCAAGACTAGAATCAAAGTCCCAGATTCACTAAGTGGTACCATGACGAAATGTTTGCGCGGTCAACAAAATACAGATGTTTTGCAAAATGAAAAGAGGTTTTGGGTTTCTTCAATATAAGTTCGTCTTCTTTAATGCTTCTTAATCGATAGACGTTGCATGCGACTTGTTTTGAACGAACAAAATTAATGCTTGTCCAAACTCTTTTCCCTAAGGCCTTGTTCTATAGTAACATAGGTCACACTTTGGACAAAATACTACCAGATAAACAAAAGTCATTGCATATTCCGAGTTTTTCTTATCTTCAGCCAGCCATTTACCAAAAAACGGTATCTGAATGGAATTTCGGCAAACATCTGAGGAAAAAAGAACACCATCTTCGTCTCACGAGTGATTTCGTTTGGAGACATTCGTCTGGTTATCGTCGGGGAGGGGACTGCGGTAATGGAAGAATCCTGACAGTGCGCATACCTGGAAGCGACAATATCCACCACGTTTTTGGCAGAGTACAAAGTAGTCCATCCACACAAACAATGTGGCAACATGAAAATGACCTAAAATATATATTTCCAAAAACGAATTCTGTCAAAAGTAGGATGTTTGATTTGGATGGATTCAACCCTTATCAATCATCTCCCGGTGTCCGATAACCGGACTTTCGGCTAATCAGATTCTTGCCGACCCGGAACAATTTTCAAGAACGGGCCATTCATTTTCACCTTATCATATATAATTTTTTGTTTTGGTTGTTCATTTTGTCGTTCTTATCCCAAGATTTGAAAATTTTCTTTCCAAATGCTCGGTTTTTACGCGCCCTTTATTCGATCTTTGTGTATAAGATGGTATGAAACGGAACTGCAAAAAAATGTCACAAAGGCTCGCATCTATTCATTTATTAAAATATGCATACATGCACGAAGGAAAAATGACTAAAAGTCAAAGTTTACAAACCACTGGTTCGCATGATGAAACAGTCCTCGTGAATTAAAAGTGGGTATCTTCTTTCCACTTATCTTTAAAGTATCCACTTTGCACCGTTCATCTCATGCGCTGTCGGAATACAACGAAATATCTCACGAAAATCTGTGGGAAATTAAGTGTGCATTTTGATCCCTTACGAGGATAAACCTACTCTGCAACACTGCCACCGTGAATCGTTGCCCGTTTGGCGTGCAAACCCAGTGGCTAGACCGTATCATGACATGTGATGTCATGCTGTCAATCACTGAAAACTTTGTGAACGTCCTCAGTTTGAATCACTGTCATTAACTGGTTTTGTTGGTCCCACGACCGTTCGAAAAAGTGAGATGAGCAATACCGAGAAATATTATGAATAATGAAATCAAGGCTGCCTTTGACTGACGGTCATAGCGTTCAAACTGATGATTGCTTTTCGGCATACAAACTCTCTTCAGAGCACACCGGCATTCATGGTTCAAGGGTGTGCATTTTTTGGAGACTTTTTGTACCGTTTCTCCGAAATCCGTCAAAATATTTACCAAGTAAAACATCCATAAACGTCCTTAGATCATTTGAATAAATAGAAAAAGAGGAGATGCAAGCTACAGGATATGACTGAAATTTAACATGGCGATAAAATAAGACTTCTCTTTACAGTTAGTCTTCCACTCTGTGAAATGAAAGTTGGCCGTCTTCTTCTAGAAGCAATTGTCACAAATCTGTGTCTGTGAACAATTACAGTTTATCAAACGATAGCCTTCATTTTTATCTGTTCTAAATGAGCAAGTGATGATGCAAGCAGTGCAAGCAATCAGATTGGAAAATGAACGGGCAACAAGCAGCTATTGACATTTTGGTTGAGCAAAGGAATTCGCTATTTTCATACGAAAAAGGGAATGTGGACCACTGCAATTTAGACTGGACTAAACTACAGCGATGGGATTACGCTTGGTTTAAGCTAAACTGGCGAAGACTGGTTCATTTCGGAGCAGTTCTTCGCTCTGTCATTGGACCGCAAGCCCCCAGATTGGTTGCGCTGCAGTTAGTTTCGTCTCTGGCATTGCTATCTGGAATTACCCATGCAACCTGTCCGTGCTACATAGGACTCGTCATTGGAGTGAACTTTTCATCTACCTTGGTTGTTTACTATCATCCGCGTCGCAGTGTTGAAATCATCGTGGTCCACGTAAAGCAGCATACTGGCTGACAGGTGGCCCTAAGATGCCAAACAGCTAACAGCAAAGTCATTCAGCTTCAAACTAGCACCGCTGCTAGATCTGTATTTGGAAAAATATCTTGCTGCACTAATACCTTACATTCTTGAGTTCACTCTAACATGTGCTTTGTTTACACTCACAAACCCAGTGAAATTATTGAAAATGACACGGTACACCTTAGAAAACTCTCACTGCTTTCTTGAGGAAAGTTTACTTCAAGCAAACGCGCTGATTTCAAAATCCACATCCGTATCCAACAGTACGAGTATTCCGTCATTGTCTCCCCTTTCGGCATTGGCGATGGTATCTCTCCCGTGGATTAATGCTGTCCCAAGTTTTTCCTTTTTAGCAACACAAGAATTACTAGTGTGTGTATGGTCACGTTTTATTCGAAACATGAAATTTTTCTGTTCTGGTGCCACTATTGTCAGGCAGTTTATTCTGAACCGAGTCCGTCACCTGCCCCCTACTGGGTTTCAGCGTAGTTGATTTACGTCTTTCCTTTACCAGGGACAATAACCAGTTGTCTCAGTCCCTTCCTTTTAAGAGTACACGCTTTTATTTCGCCCAGTGATCACTCCAATTTTAGTTAGAGTTGCCGTCTACTGACACCGTGCACATACATCGGTCATTTGTTAGAGGGAAACAGATCAAGGCTAAGACAAACAATTTGTCTGATGCAGATATTCCTCTGCCCCGAAGATCCTTGCACGTTATCCTTCGTCTGAATAGTCCTTGTCTACAATAAATCCATTCACAAGGACATTGCAACTTTTGGCTTATGCTGTCTCATTAAAACTGTATTCTACAAAACGGTAGAATAGCTTCACACATGCTGAAACATGTTGAAAGACAGAGAGAAACCGCCTACAAACTAACTGACTTGTTATCAAACGCCACCAAGCCTTGGGCAAAAAAGAGGCAAAACGCTTGAAATCGTCTCTTGGTAACCAGTTTTTGTATACTACCGACGGCAAAGCTCCTTGGCATAGTATTATGGTCCTTTGTGGCTAGCAAGTGCGATCGATGATTCATAGAATAGATGACATCATTGTGGATGCCATGCTATTTGTTCACCTTCCAATATTCTCTCATCTTATTTAATGCCTGTTTTCTCAAAGGTTGAACCCACGTCTTCAGAGGGAATTTTAGACCGTCTTCAGTCCTAAAAACTGCATCCATGGTCGGTCCAAAATAACTTTCTTCAGTTTTTCCTGCATTAGGAGCAAGTTCTCTTTTGGGTCTTATGACTGTGCTCATCACAAATTCCTTTTAACCCGTAAGTCCCAGCTCATTGACGATTTCCAGCTGTCTTTCCCCTGCCCAAACACAAAGCTTGGAACAATTTTTATCCAAGTGGTTTCGTGCAAATACTACCATCTATTCTGGTCTCGAAGTAATTGGACTCACTGTCTTCAGTCTTTTCAGTTCTTCCTTCAAGCCCACCCTAGTTACAGTCGCCTCACACTGGCAAATCGTTTTGAAAATTTCAAACAAGTCCTTGTACTCAATACGCTTTACACTCTTAGGTCACCTCTCTCCTTCAGAATCGGTTAATTGCTCCCACGTTTTTCACGTTTGGATCGTTTAAATGTTCATTTTATATGCTCCTTTGGCTCAAAGAATGCTCCGTGAAATGAACTTCGTTATAACTTATCTAGTCACTTACCTAACAATCCCGGTATTCCTCAAAGAGCTATTCTTTTGCCATATATTTTCACTACTTACTTCAGTTATTGGATTACTGATCCTTCTGCTCAACTGCTCAAGTACGCAGACAATGCCATACCCTGCCAGTTAATTACCAATCACTAGCACTTCGTACCCCTATCAGAGAATTTGCCTAATATTCAGGACCTTTCTCTTCAGTTCGTTCTTCATCCGATTACATCTGAATATTCTGAGTGTATTTTTACCTCTTCTCATTTCCCTTTCCCAAATGTACATTCCGTAGTCAAGACCGTTCTTGTTCGCAGGACTCGATGCACAAAATACCTAAATGTTACCATTTTCTCCAATTTACGATGATCCTCGCGTATATTTGACTGTTCCAAGTGCATACGTTAACCTGCGTTTCAAATGCGTAGGCCGGAAGATTTTGTTGCACACCAAACTATCATTACTCCCCCTGTCCATCAACCTGGATTCCTGTCTTACTCTGCTACACTCACGCTATTTTTTCCAAACCTAGTCAATATACATTTTCACTAGCTTTATCCAGGTCTGCTTCTCTGTCTGTCTGGCCGTCATTGTGAATTAACTCTCTGTGTAATATCATCACTCAACTCACCATCAGGAAGCCATGGAACCATTGTACATCTACTTCATCTTTGTTAGAATCACCAATAATGCATAAACACTGCGCCACAACTGGAAGTTTAATGCGGGACGAACGACTTTGACTAGAAAGCCTTAGCCAATGTGCTATTGGGAATGCTGTGATCGGTTTGTTGAACTTCATCACATGCTGTTGCTACACCTATCCTCCACTGATTTGCACGGCTACTGGCCGCTAGAGATATCAGTTGACCCCTGCTGGTAGATCACATTTCTGCGCATAGCCTACGTACAAGGAAGGCTGCGGGGATATCCTACAGACCTTAGCTACTTACTTGATGTCAGCAGTAGGAGATTGAATGCTTTCATCAAGTTACTTGTGCGACCGTCGGTTTATTACTGTCCAAAAGAAAGCCAAGTTTGATGTTTCACACCACCGATAATTTTCTCCATCTAATTTCGTCCATTCCTTTTTTCGTCCCAAATAAGATCCGTCAATCATTTGGACGCAAATGCCACATTTGCAATTCCCCACTGATTCTTCATGTGACATGAGCGAAATTCACTTGAACAGCTCCGCGTGAAGCTAGTCCAGATTTTGGTGTGTTGTCCAAAGAGGATACGACGATTAGGAATGATAGCTTTCTTCCTTTTCTGACTTTGCAATTTTAGGGTTTTTCAGATCGTTGCCTTACATTCTAATGGTAAATGAAATTGGTTAGGATTGTGGCGCCTGGTTCCAGAGATTAACATCTAAAGTCGAATCACATACTTTTACTAACTAAACAGAATGCCTCCAGGGTTGTTCTGCAAAACATTCAGATTATGGTTTGACCCCCCAAAATGTCTCGCTGCACATCTGTGCTAACTAGTTTGTTGCCTTGGTTGATTTGTTCACGTGATATTCAATTGCACTGTTGTGAAGTAATCCGTGACTCATGGAGAAACTCTACCACCATCTTCCCCGAATTGATTTGGTTGAGTGGACGGCGGCCTCATAAAGGAACACCAGACAACTTTGCTTGCCCCGCACAACATCTGGAAACTCGAGGAACGTTTCAGAATCACAGACACAGGGGTCCACTACGATTCCTATATGACGTTCACATCAAGTCGACGTATCCACGTCCGACGACCTAGTAGCATTCTTCATTCTTTCGTATGCAGTGTCGTCCAATCAATCTGGACTTAGTTGGTTCTGACAGCAAATGGAGTACGCAAAACAAGTTTTTTGTATGGATGGATACATTTTGCAAGAATTCAAAAACGGACTGCTAATAAACTTGGTTTTTTCGTTCACTATTCGTTTGGCGGTTTTTGTTTTCATAACAGATGGTTTACACCGTTCGGCCTCAATTTAATGACTGAGTTTATTTGATGATGACTTAAGTTTGAACTTGAGAAGAATTTCCTGCGGAACACAGTTCCTTTTTTCCAAGTGCATGACACGAGTCAAAATATGACCAGGTTTTACACCTTTCCAAAACAGTATTGTACAACAGTTTTCCGTTACGATCTCGCTCAGGATGTTCACATCCCAACGTTCAATGCAGTTGATTTTTGGTAGTCCTCAGCTTTCCTGGTAAGTTTTATCCGTTGAACGGGTATATCCTTGTGCGCACAATATTATAGGATTTAATTACGGGAGTTGACAAAAGACGGAAATATTCAGCAAAAATAATAAAACAAAATACATTCAAATAAGTTCAGGCCAAAACCCATGTGTTTAGACAAAAAACAGCTTAATTTATCTTCTCATGGACAAGCTGTCAAATATAGTGCCATTGGAAACAACAAGCAACTGTGTTGTCAAGGACGCCAGTTTCGGTGATTTTATAACTAGAAACCCGTAAAAATGCAAGTAAATTGACGTTCAATTCCTTCTTTGGTGTTTTTCATCACATCTTTCAGATATGGATCGCTTGTTTAGCAACACTGTCGTGATCCGTCAAGTCATTTTGGCTGATAGACACCACGATCCACATTAAACGAGTTCTTTTGATACCATCAGTTATGACCAGTAGTCAAGACGGGGTTTTTAATTCGCCTATACCGTTGTATCATTGAGCACATTTGTTTGGTTCTTTATACTAATCAGTCATCTTATCAGTCGAAATCTTGCTTGCTCAGGAGCTTTGTGAAGCCATCCCAGCGAGTGCCTTGTGGGCCGCATATTTGTGCAACGAGCGAATTGTAAGCTGCCATAGTAGATTCGAATTTGTAAGTGTGGATCTTTTATCTTTTATCATTTGCTTTCTTTATTAATGAAATAACGATGTACATCAATTTTCAGGAAGGGTGCCGCGTCAAGCAAAGTGGGGAAGTGGACCGGCGGTGGGAGGATTCGAACCCGCGACCTTCACATCCAAACATCATGACCTTATCCGCTTGGCCACCGTTGGCCTGACATGTTCACTGGGCATTGGCTCATGCTGATTCCCTTTTTTTGTGCTGTCCATTTCAGATTATGACTTTTGTGAACCCCCCGAAGAGCACTGTCCTGTGGTGGGCATATTGAATTGATCTGACTATGAAGTACTCGTGCTGATCGACACGATTACTTGATTTCGAAACACGCTGTTCAGCAGAAATTGTCACGCAAATGAAACAATCCAAAGACCCAAATATACCATGAGAGTGTAATAAGCGCACTGAGTTTTGTACGAAACTGATGCTGGATAGAGCTCGTGTTTGGCTATAGATGGCTGCATAACTAAATATACTGTTACAAAACAGAGTCACTGTGTTAAGCTGAAACCGGATGCATATTACCAATGCTTCAAAGTTAAGCTCTTAAAGAACGTGATGCCATGTGCAATCACACTGCGCAACTCAAATGAACATTTTTTGACATCGTTTCATGTGCTCGACTGATGGAGAAACGAGGAAAACCGATCGTTCGAGGCATACGTTCAACCACTTGTGTACATACAGGTAATGAGAAACGCCAAGTATTGATGAAACGATGAGTTTTCGCCAAACTATAGTCCATTCGCTCACAGTTTATTTGACTTCAAATCAGGAAAAATTTTGTTTGCAGTTTAACCTCTGGGGTCCAAATTTCGTTGACGAGATAACCAAGGTGAATAAACAACTGGGTGCAACAGTTGGATTTGAGGACGTTCTGTCGAATTTATTTCCGCCATCTCGAATGGAACAGCAAACATTAGAATCGTCTTAGATGAACAAAAGCTATCAGCATCATGGAGCTGGAAATTCAACGAGCGGGTTGTTGGAACCAGAACATAAGCGAGAGTTAAATAACTTATCAAGACCAGTAAAGGCTCAGGCATAGTTCTGCCTAACTGGTATGACTGCACAGCTAATATAGAAGCCATTGTGAATGAAAAATGGAAAGTTGAAAAGTTACTAAGAAGGACAAAGCCTCTCAATGGAGAAATCTCTATCTCGAGACGGTAAAATCGAAAAGATTATGGTACCTCCGACTACATTCGGACAAATCTGGCCTATGGGAAACACTATTCGAATAATGTATGGGGTGTACAAAATATATGAAAACGGTGTTTCTTTGATATCTATCCTCGTTATCTGCGATTCGCTGCATCATTCTACAGCCAAATGGTTGGTTAATTTGCTGGAACCCGTTAGATAGGAGATATTAAGATAGTCTCAAATAAATGTACGCTGACCGATTTTGTAAAAGGTTTAAATATTCATGAAGAACAAAAGTTTTCTCTAAACATCCTTCTCTCCTTTTGCCGGAAACCGCCGAATATTAGTAAAACTATATATCGAAAACATTAAGATATTCACCTTTTCCGGCAGAAGCCTCTAAACAAACAATATGTTTGGTATATACAATATCCAGATTATATTTAGCATAAAATGTCTCCAAAAGCACGACCTTTCAATGGGGTCGACACTTGGGTCATTACCAGCCGACATTTTTGTGATAAAGCGGAATAGTGGTTCATTCGAACCACCAGCCTACACCATTTGTTTATGCAAACTTTACGTGGTTGCTATCTGTTGTATACTCTCGACGAGAACTGCTCAACTGCTAAGTTCAACACGGCCCACCGAAATGTGAGATTTTCGACAGAAATGGAGTCGAACAGCGAAATAGCGCCTCAAAGCTTATTATTAATTCATGATAAAGACGGTTCAATTTGGCTATCAGCAGATAGAAAAGTCACTTGGAAACAATAATGCACTTACTTTAACAGCTTGGCTTCTCTTAATGGAGAGGGACTTTATTAGGTGCTTTTTAAACAGCAAAAACATGCACTTGGGGCCGTCATTCATAAAAAACTGATACCCATGTCAACCAACTGGTCAGGTGATAGAAAGGGAGATTTAAAGTGACGTGCTGGTGGAGGGAAAATCAGTATGCAGTTTTGTGTAATTCAAAAGTGACATTAATGAAGTTCGCAGGAAGAAGACTGACGAACGATATGAATAAAATATTTTGGATAGCCACGCTTCGAATCCTGATCAAATCCCGCCCCATGGAGTCACTAAGACTGAAAAATAAAGTTCTTGATTCTGCAGCCTCGTTTAGTCTTTATTCACTCACATGTGCCTGTGGAACTGTTTACATCGCTGGCATGAGCAGGCGCTTGTCTAAGCCTATCCGTTAACACCACCTTCGTTTGGTTGATCACCGAGGCAACTAAGTGCAGTGGTTTTGCAGCCAGCAAACACTGACCACGCTGTGAATATGTCGCAACCTTTTTGCTTCCTGAATAAGGTCCGGAGTCAATAGTCCACACTGGTAAAGAAGGAAGGAAGTCCACGGTCCCGAGGGCCTTAAAAGCATCGTTTTCAAGTAATGTGCTTTGTATTTACCTTAGCCCGCGAAGCCACTTTTCAAAAAATGCATCAAAGACAAGAAAATAAGTAACCAATGGAGATCAGTGGAGATTGTAGTCATGTCCAAAAAGGAAGCCGGTAAATTCCGTCGTAGAGCGTGTAACAGTTATACTCGATCAATGGTATTTGAAATGTCTATTCTCATACATGTTGAGCAATGAACCGACGCCTGTGACGATTATCATGCTTCCAATCTCAACTAGCAACCAAAGTTTAAAGCTGCGGTCTACATGGTAAATTCTCTTTCGTCCTCCATCAACCAAGCATTCGATTCCGTTGGCATGAGTTCATCCTCTTGCACATGAAAAATTTACTGTCACGTAGTTACTCGCCGATAATTGTGTGCATTAGCAAACCACTTCAAACTAAATCCGTCAGTGGTGATACTTCATGTTCTCTCCTCACTCATTCCAAATTGTTCCAACTAGCTATTATCTCCAATTCTTATTGAATTTGTTCTAATGCCTTCCGGTAATTTACAAATTAAATGGGCTAACTATGTTGAGATTTGGAGTATAGTTGACCAAAGATACAAGTTTTCGTGAATAACAACATATTTATCTTCGACTTTTCCATTGGTTTTTTGCCCCATTCTGTCGTCCGGCGCACCAAACAACAAGATATTCCTCTTCCATTTGATAACAGATCTTTTAATTTCTACGTGATTTAATTCTGTTGCAATAATTTCGTAACAAAATCTCACCTGAACCAAACACACTGTTAATGCATTCTTTCAACAGTGTAGTCTGTGTTCAACGTTCCTTCTTGCATCAGTTTATTTACGTTTCTATGACGTTTACCGAAACGAGCAGTATATTGTTGTGTGATATCTCTTATTTTTCCTTCTTTTGTCCTTCTCAAAATGAGCGACTCGCATGTTCTGTGTAAGTACGTTAGGATGATTTCACGACCTCAAGCGATCTTGAACAATTCTGAACATTGCAAACATTTTGTTGCTTAGAACAGGATTTTTTCAAATGTTTTAACAAACCCCATTTACTTCCAAGTGCACACCTTCATCTACCGCCGGATGTGAATTCAAGTTTTCCATTCCCGAAAAACGCCATATCAAACGTTAGTCATTCGGTATCTTGCACGGTGCATTTTCAGGTATGCAATGACGGAAAAAGGTCAAGGAGGAGTATTATTCTGACAAAAGTTTACATCTAGCTAGACCGTGCTACTCAGGTTTGTTGTGTAGCATCACTTCATGAGTCGCCCCAACCAAAAACGAAAATTACGTAGGATGTCAGGATCAATGCTGCGATGCCATCCTGTTAAATTGTCAACATTATCTTTCATTTTTGCATTTTCCATTAGAAAATGGCGTAAAAGCTCCCTTGCAGTGATTAATATTCAAGTTGATATACCAGCATCCATAATTAAAACTGGAGGATTCAGCAAGGAAGAGGAATACTGTGGACTGTGAATAGCACACATGGGTTGGCATCGGGTTATCTGAAGACTGAATTTTTAATGATTACGGTAGTTATCATGTCATCTACATTCCAACTGGGAAGGTTTTACGTGATGGTGATTGTGGGAGAAGAATATTGGTATAGGTACGAACTGCTTCTTGAGTAAACAATAGAAGACACTGAAGAGACAAATCACTACGGTTTTCGGTGTATTCAAGACTTGAAATCTCAGTGGTCGAAATAACCGTGCTGGACTCTATATACCAAACTAAAAGCTGCTGTTATCGTTATCGCTTGCTTTATCTAGGATAGGTTTGAACCGACTGCACTGGTAGTGCACTTGACTGGCTGTATCCTGAACCACACTTGGTGACGCTTACGGACACGTCTGGCAGTGCAGTAAATACGGGTTGCCCCAAAAGAATAAGTAAATGAAGAATTGTAAAGTGTGATTGCAGAAGTGGCCATTTAGTCTTTCTTCCATTGCTACACATGTACATGTAGCATGTACCCTAGGAGCTTAGAGCATGTCAACGATCACATCAGACATTCGCTTTTGTAATATTTCTTCCGACGTGTCATTTCTAGAAAGCATGATGACTTCCTCTAATGCAACGTTGTCCGCGGCCTTCAGTCCAATTATACAATCTGAAAAGTTGATCGAAGGTTAAAATCGAGTCATTTACGAATAGTAGCCTCACTTCATGCTGTTCCGCCCTGCGCGTTTTCAGTAGCCAGAATGTGGGGTATTTTTTGCGAATTCATGAAAGATCTTTTCAACTATGAGTTGAAAGAAGTTACATAGAATAAAAAACAAAATTACTATCCAGTTGAAGGTTGACTCCACAATTTGTAATCCAGTAGACGAGCTTTTACTTGCCGAGTGTCTGCTCTACCTTTGAAAAATTCCGGACGTCGCTGTCCAGCGTCTATTGCGTTGGTTAACAACGACGAATCACCTAGTCACTGGATTAACCACATCCATCACCTCCCGAGGAAACAGAATAGAACAGCTGATTAGAACCCAAAGAACCTATGGACTGACTTGCATTTATTTTAAGATGGCAAGAGAAGACATAGCTATACAGAATGGCAAATCTTTGTAATTGTGGCTATACCCTTGCCTATTCAAGATTGTAGCATGAACAAAATCTTTCTATTGTGACCTTTCCAATTACTTTCTTGCTATTTCATAATCCTTCCCGGATTTTCTGGTGGTCAGCAGAAAAATCAAAACTATGTCTACACTTTCGATTTATCCACTATTTTTTGCTTCGGCGTTTCATTCTGTGGAAATTGACCATCACTGAAAAGCAACGGTTGTCGACGAGCCACACATTTTCCTTCCTATTCTCTGACAGATGCATAGCTTTACTACATAAATGTCAGTTTGCATCTCGGAGATAACAAAAGGTGCTAGATCTTAGATCAATCTGTGAAAAACACTCTATCCGCAACTATCCAGGTACAGCGGCGGAAAAAGAGCATCGGAGACGCCCGCGTTTGCAGGCAAGTCATTCTGTTGCACACACTCCACTGAACGCGCACGTCAGAATAAACAGCAAAAACTACAGCTTCGGAACAAAAGTAGTCACGTGTTTATAAGCGTGTTGCTCTTAATAGTCAGACATGAAGATTTATGCGTATCGAAAATTCGGGTTCGTTATCACTGCTCTTCCTCGTGGATTCAGCACAGTTCCATGTAGCTATGCATTTTTTGTTTTCGAAGCGGTCAAAATGCATGTTTTGTGTTTCCCTCTAATTCCTAGTTCATACTAAGAGATTTTGACGTCTTATTGTTAGGGAAGCATATTTTGAAACAGTAAACATTTGGTTCGCTATTTTTGATAATATATACAACACGGAGTCAAGATAAACCAATTAATTAAGGAAGCCAATGCGCTCTTAGCGTTGCCCTAAAAAGCACACGTTCTTCCTAGAAAAATAGCATTCAATAGGCTAGGATATTTTAAAAGTTGGGAAGTTAGTAATTACGAGACACTGACTGTGCAAACGAAGCATATTCAAGTAGGTAAAACGCATATTAATAAATATGAAATTTAGAAGGTTTCGTGTATTATCCCTTCGTTGTTAAACAGAAGGAAGCTTGCGAGGGAAAACTTTACACAGTATAAGTTGCCTCGTACCCTTGCACTCCACGGTACTCCATGTTTTCCTCAAAATAATTATATACTCTTGATTTTTGAAATTCCACCGCGATCGCCGCGGTGATACTGTCAAACCATTTCGATATTCACGATATCTATATATCCCGGACTTCGTTTTATAATCTGCCTTTTGAAATGAAATTAGGTAACTGTATATAAAACTGACAAGTGGAAACCATTGAATCACACACAATAGATTGTCTAAATGAAGGATCTCCAACGTTGGTAGACTTGAGAAACGAGGAGTTCGCACCAGTGGTGTGTCATACTTGATTACGGAATTTCCTGAATCACCGGTCACTTAGGTGTGATCACCCAGTAGCTGCCTCCTCGAAGAGTGAGTCTTTTTCCACATAAATCCATGCAAGAGACTGAAATCAGAATAAAGCAAACCGCGAGAATCTGTCACCAATATTCGCTTAGGTGCTTTGTAAATTGGTGTAATGCTTGTACGACAGACTGAACGAAATCGTAGTTGTTGGTTCGTTGGTGAGAAAGTCAACTGATGAGCAGTAGCCAGCAGTCTAAGTGGCCGGGAATAGCCAAACAGTTTCTCAACACGTGTTGGTGTTTACAAAGTTCTATACCAAATACGGCAGACGGTAGAAATTAATTCCAGAATGCCAATAGTTTTACTAACCCCTGTTATCCACTTTCAGACCATGCAATTCTAATCAACAGACCGTATTGTGCCAGCTTCGAGGCCGACAAAATATATTCGAGAAATAACATGTAACATTGATTGTAGACTACTGCCGGCCATGGTCGAGCGGTGTGGTGTTCCAGCCTGAAGTCGTGAGTTCGAAGCACCTAGCACTAATCACCTTCATGCTTTCGCAGCTGGCAATCAGCGGCAACCCTTTGTTCGGTGAACGGAGCATATGGACGTTTGAAAAATGAAAAAACAATAAGAGGGAAATAGAATTTTGAAATAGATGTGCACATCTTTATTCGTCGCATTAATTTGTTGGTTTGTAGGAGACACAAATCGCTCAGTTTGTGGTATAAGTGGCAAAGAATTCACCTTAAGTCGGGAGTAAATTGAACATCTTTTTGCAGAGATGAGTAACTCCGTTTTACCTTACTTCATTTGGTTTCTCTGATGTTCGTTATTATTATCATGAATTTAAATCGCATTCTAAATAACTGAGGCATTTGTAATCATAAAAAGTACGCCTTCAGCAAGTCCGCGAGCACCGCGATACTTTCTTCAGAAACAGAATGACTGTGAAGCGAAAAAACCGTTCGCTCTCGTTCGATTGCTTTTTGCAATGAGATCCCGAATGAAGGAAGCTAGTTTTCCGGGAAAGCTGCTCTGATTAGAATGGAGCAACAGAAGTAAGTGCTCACATTCAAAGAAAACTACCCGGTTCGACGACCAAATAGATCGATGAGAAATCCAGCCAAATCTGAAAGCACGTGTGTGGAAGGATTCTTTCTTTGATAAGCGTGCGCGAAGACCATTTGTTCTGGTTTGAAACCCTCAACACCAATTATAATATTTTTTTTAGTAAACTAATTGCCTCGACGGGCTGTTTCATATTTGTTTTCGTTGATTTTCCCCCTCTAAAGATACGTTATCACTGGCTATCGAGGGCAATAAAAAGATTGGATTTTGCGTAATAACACAGGTCCGTATAAACTGCAATAAAAACTTGAAACCAAGTTGTCTGTGTTGAGTATTCCCTGACGAAGTTGGTTGTGTGATCAGGAAGCCCATTTTATGCACACAGTGAAAGTGAACTGCAACTAATACGATTATGGTGAAGTTGGAAGGTCAAAATGTTCTCTTAAGAATCAGCTCATTTTTGTAATTATTCCCGCTCGTCAAATCAATGCTCTAGGTGTCGTTTCATGCACACTCTCAACATTGTTGTGGCGATCCAATTCAGTTACTGGCAGTCCTAGAAGAAGACATTTTTCTAAAGGTTAACTAATTTCGTCGCCCAAACTAAATAGGTTCACTGTGGCACCTTACGGGTAACGTGTATTTTCGGACTCTTGCATAGCGGTGTCTTTTTGTTAAACAGGGGAGGAGTTCGCACAGCAAAACCCGTAACTTTTTCAATAGTTCCGGCAAACCTCAACAAACCTCTCAAGAAAAGGTCTCTAGAGGTCTGTCGCTACAGAAACCTGTGGGCATTGCTTTTGGCAAAATGTGTGGGTGAAAGCAATTGACAATAAAACATGACCACGGTATAAACCGCCCTATGTGAACAGTCTATACCTTAGTCACATTTCCTGCACTGCGGACAACAACAATGTATTAAAGTAACTAGGAAGAATAATCACACAATATCAGAAAAGTACGTGCCGGTGTCGAATGTTCTTCATGCAGAATACTGGTTATGTGGAATGTGTTTGAAACTGCTATTAATGAATTACAACGAAAGGAGTAATTAGTTCATTGTCATTAAGGCATTTGGACCTGAAAGAAGCCGGCAAGTGACGAATTTAGACGACAGGAAACGATGGTCATTAGGATATCCGTATTCAGTTTAAATTTATGTGAATGCTTAAATTCGCATCACCAAGCGACCGAGGATTCTTCACGGGCTCTTTATCCCTTATATTGTAATAGCAAAAGATTTCACATTTTAGCTTACTGCATCACTACCACGACAATGACAGCAGCACGTTCAAATGACCTCGGAGGAAGGCCACCTCTGATCCAAGTCAAGATTCCTTCTAAAATAGAAATTGTTCTCTTCGCAGCAAGCCCTGATTTTTAGAAACAAACAGGCGAAATACCTCAATTAGCACATGGTTAACTACAGTCTATGAATTTAGATTCAGTCGTGGATCACTGTTTCTGTCGGACAAGCGAATTTATTATCTTTCATGAATCTAAAATGGGATAAATCATCAGGCACTGCCAAACACGTTTCTGAAATTTTCCTACTCCAATCAAATCTACTTTTTCGTGTCTTGCTAGACACATTATCAACCAGTGACCCGCATTTTCCATTGCCCTTATTCCAGTCTACAAACGAGTAAAATAAAGCAAATGTGTGGACAATTTTATGTTGTTGGCGGATGTTTCTTTACGCCCCGCTATGAATGAGGAATTTCTGAGCATATCACATTGAGCGATGTCTGTATATGTGCATTTGTATGTATCACTGAATTCAAAACGATAATGAAAACTGTACGAGCTGCTACAAATAAACACCAAAAGGGTTTATAAACGTTTGATATCTTTTGCTTTTAATCAGGAAAAGATCCAAGTTGAATCGCTGATTCCCAAAAATATCGAAGAAGATTTCAAAACTGTCACGTTAATACATTCCGTACGATTTTTCTACCAGCTACATTAGTTTTGTTCTAAATTTCTGCGTTCTTTAATTCGTTTTTTTGTGAACGTGGTACAAATTGGGTGTTTAAATCAAGTCCATATGAACACATTTTGTGAACTATCCTTGAAAAAAGTTGACCAATAACAGATCAACATGAAATGAATAGATGTTATCCTCATACCTCAAGAGTTCTTGCTTTCTAACTATCCACCACCTAGTATTGCTTTCATTTAACCACTCGTTCAACAACTTAAAAGTAAGTATCATTTTATTTCGCTACCATCTGTTGTTCATCGGACATCACGAAGACGCATTCCCATGCCTCAGAAAACCTAACGACGAAAGGTTTCTTGTTCGCTCTCACAGCTTATTTCTAGATAATCTTGTTTCTTTGTGAGTTATTTTTGCCTTGAAAGCAGTTCGTTCAATCAATCGCAATTCGAGAAACATTAGCAACCATATCGGCGTAAAAGACAGTGCGGTGCACCGATATTTAGGCCGTGTCGGAGAATCCCAATCCACTTGCACGTGACCGAATCGAGCAAAATGGTCTTGGACAATCCCGACTAACTATCGTCAGTTGTTTGTCTTCAAACCGTGCCTAATTATTCCAGTTCTCGCCTTACAATAGTAACCTCATTGTGACCAAGTAGATCAGTTGAAACGGGCCAGAGCACAAAAATCACTATCAATCTCGTCGTCGTTCAACGATTTATGGTCATGCAAACGCAACTTGTCCGAGGACAATAACTGTCGAAAGAGTAAAAGATCTGCTCGTTTCCAATACCAGGTAATAAATCTTACCAATCAAGTAACTACATTTCGTGAAAATTCACGACTGCATAAGTAAGCAAACACAATTGCTGTTCATGTTCTACTGAGGAAAAATACCATTGGACCACTTTTGTCGCCCGAAAAATGCCCAACTGGCCATGAAATGGTTTTAAATTTGAATAGATTTTCCTTTGATTGATGGCTCTAGGTATCTCCTTGTATTTAGCACCGGGCAACACGGGTGAATATGTGTTGATGCTATGAATGATTTCAGCAAATTTCGGATTAAAAATTGGCGGTAATGCCTCGAAATAAAAACAGTTTGAAAGGCGTTGACCAGGAACTAAATGCTTTCGGTGTTTGCGTGAACAGTAAAACTGCTGTGGATTAAATAAATGTTAGATATCTTTGGGTACAATCCCCGATGTCCTCAATACATTCTTGAAGATCAACTTAGCGTCCCTTTTCTGTCAGGTGATGCAACGTTGAGTTGCTCGTTAAAATTACCGTGCGCTTCCGAAGAGAAGAAACCAGACAATGTTTAGTCTTTTGTTTAAACAGTCGCTTCATCCTATGTCTAGTATGCCCTGCACGAGTAGCCCACGTAAACTGTCACTAACGTCAACTGCACAATATCAAGGCGACTGAAAGAAGCAATTTGCAAAGACATTAGATACCGCCAATATGAAACTTATTCCAACAACCCTATCCGTGCGTTTTTTCACAAAAACCGCTACATAAAAGAGTAGATTTCATCTAGCACGTCACAGGCATAATTAAGCTACTCGTTCTAGGGGTCCTGGTCGTTTAAGGTTGACGTCTTTTAGTCATGTAAACCATGCGAGTTTGTTTAGATTTGAGAATTATTGTATTTTACCGGAAGAAGAATAGTTGAACATCACCAGCCGTTTGCTAGGTTTGTTACCTCATCCATAAGAGATATGACATTACCCTACTTCTGATCAAAATGCGGATAGCTAGCTGGATATACCACCCTGATCCGATAACAAACACGTAGGCTAGGCCGATGAAGCAACTGTGATCACTTTGCGGATAACAGTTATTCCAAAATTCCATAGCATTTTTCCTGATGTACCAAGGCAGGCGGCATTTGTCAGAAAGTAAAACCTCTTGAAACCGTTGTCGAAAGAAGACCTATTTGACTAGAACTAAATAACTGCCTCCATTAACTTCAGTGAGCCGAAACGAGGCAACCGACTACAAAAGTTCGACCCCAGTACTTCACTCTCCAAATCAGGAAGCAATGCTATCAAATTCTCGTCCGTTGTATTATAACACTAACTCTGGCTATATCCTCGACTAACGAACAACAGGGGCTGCGTCAGAATCACACAATATGAGGTTCTACTGGAAAAACTGGGTGCGACGATCAGATCAAAAGTTTGTATTACTTTCTCTTATTTTCTGTAAAATTCCTATGCATTTTCTATGACCTTTGTTTAGCCTGTTCTTACATACCGTCTCTGATGTGCACTACATTGGAACTTAAATCATAATCCGCTCAGAGTGTCAATCTCCTACTCGTTTTCTCTTTCAGATTATTTTTCTACCTTCAGTATCACTTTAAATTGCATTATCAGTCATTGATCAGCTAGTATTCGGCTACTGATCATGACACGATAGCCGGAAATATTTTGCATTCACGCAAGTCGGCTTTCAATTGGCAGTGTTTTGGGCCGACATCCTGATGTGCACTCCTGCAGCAACCAAAAGACGCCAATGACATTTCGATATCTTCAAAAAATATATCTTACAGTTAAATAAGTTTGATCCTAATTTATATTCGTCGAATTTTAACTTCCACCCATTTTTCATCCACACCATGGGTTATTTATCGCTTTAATGCTGAATAAGAAATGGGGCGATTTCTTACCTGATTTTCCGTTACACCACAATTTTTCATGGTGATCACCACCGTCTGCTCCTTCTTTCAGTTGCCTGTTCCTCAAGAACCGTCGTTGGCAAGCACAGAAACAAGGAATGCATCTTCGACTTACGTTAAACTTTTTAACTCTCCAGCTACGGGCGAATAAGCGTAATGAAGGAATACTTGTCTACATGCTTATCAATAAAGCTGTTTCTTTGGCTGCTGACCGCATTGAAATCCGGTCTAAACATCAGATTCCAAAGGTAAATGAAATGATGATTTCGTAGGACTGGTAAATACGGCGCAAAAAGTCCTCTTATTTGACAGTTTTTTAGCCACGGAGCCAATGTACTCAGGGCAGACCAAAATTGTTCCTTTCGCTGGGGCACATTCACCTCTTCAGCAACAAAGGCCACTCAAAAAAATGAAAGGCTAAAAACTGGTTCTTTGAAACCCTTGAAGCCTCCATGTTATGACAAACGAAATGGACCCTAATACAGACACCCATACATAACAGATTAGCTTTTTGAAGCAAATAAATTGACTATGAAGCTCGAAATAGTTGAACTACTGGCAGAGTTGACTGCCGTTTATGGTATTTACGTGGGATTTGTCATACCAGCGAGTTTCTCCTGCCAATCACAGTCAAAGATTGGCTCATTGTTAGGCGTGAAAGTCTCAATCATCGTATCAAAAAATAAGCTGCCAGTCAACAGTGCCGGATTTTGTTAAACAATTTCAGTGCAAAAATGTTATCGGCAAACGTTCGTTTATCATGGCCTAAATAACAATGCCTTGTCCGTAGACAATCCATCCACTGCGCAAAGACATTTTCGCAAAGGCGTCGGCATTACATTGACAGTGCCAGTTTCCGTTTATGCGTACTATCGGTTCACCTATGCGATCTTCAGATGTGACTAACTTGAAGAATGAGTTTAACAATCGTTTCCAGATCATATTTGACTATCATTCATCAATTATTTTGTAACGACAATATACAATATTTCAGAGGAGGTATTTTACACAGAAGACTGCAAAGTGGTAAAATTAACCACCCAGGGGAAGTTTCGGATGCGGGACGCTCGAGTTGAAAGCCCCTATAATAACTGCCTGACCAAACGCCGGGTCACCAAATAGTGGCGAAGGTGGTATGAATGTTAAACGCGAGCACAATTTATTGTGTTGCTGCGCGAAATCGAATGTCATCTGAAGGCGCCCAACAAAGCCAATCGAAGAATATTTCCAATATCACCGAATGATGGCAGTTAATTTCATAACCAAAAATGAATTAGACCAGATATGAGGCTAGGAACAAGAGCACAGTTCGTATAGGGACTAAATGCGCACCATGCAACAAACGTACTAATCCTGTCTAAAAATGAAAAACGCAACTGACGTGATCCAAGCAGCCATTTTTTCCCCACTGGTATTCGGTATGTAGGATCATAAAAGAAGAACTGTGGACAAGATTTTTTAGAAATTAATGTCCCATTCTTATCGAAAGGTACCTTTTCGTCAAGCAATCTCCATTCAAGGATAGTTTTGCCACTGCCCTGCTGGGTTTCCGAAAGTTTCTTAAAAAGCAGGCATTAAGCAGAAAAAGCGGGCGTACTGTCTTCAGGGATGTCTGCTGTCTTTTGGCTTATAAGTTAAAGCCCCATTGATCACTTTGATTCTGTTTGACAAAAGTGAATTCAAGACTCCTTAAATGTACTGTATTTTACCCCAGTCTAGCTGTTCTAATCACACAAAACGGAGCATTTTTCATCCCCTCATAGGCAGAAGCAAGAAAAGCAAATCCTAGATGAACAGCGGAAAGGTCGTTAACAAAGCGCACGTCTCAAACATATGGGACTCGACGGGTGACAGGTGGACACGAAGACTGTAGACTAAAACACAACCCCAAACACACATCAACCCATTGAATATATTTTGTCAATTAGCGTTTGGTCTGACTCCCTTCAAACGAGTAAATATCTAAATTTATTGACAACTAATAAAAGCGCCTGTGAGGAAACCAATTTTCGCGCGTTCCTGCTAAAGAACTAGTCAAAAGTAAGCATATAGCTCAAGACAAGTGCTTCTTAATTCTATAAAGAAAATGCATTGGTGCACGAGTGACATTTCGGTAATAGTTCCATGTTCCACCTGGAGTGATGGATTGCCGGAGATAAATTCCAGAGACGTTGAATCCAATCTTGCAGAGAAAAGAGGAAATATGAAGACTGTATCTACCAGCGCGACTATTGGGAAGTCAACATTTCTCTGTTTGTTGGATGAGACACGAAATGGCCAAGAGATAAGCAGTTGTGAGAGTACGACTAAATTAAATTTACAATCAAGAAACATGACTACCCTGGTGAAGAAAATAAAAGGAAAATAAACTATGTTCTGGTTTTTGCAAAAATTTGCTAAACTTCCTCTAGAGATTGTTTAATTTAAGAGAAAATTGAAACAGCTTTCGTGAACATATCGCAGCCCACCCTAGAAAGCTATTTATGTCACCAGTCAAATTGTAAGTTGTGAAAGCAACAAAATTGTATGAAGTAGGAGACGCGAAAAAAACCTGTCACAACGACTCATTTAATATGAACGTATAGACTGCTAATTCAAAATATCCATCCCTGACCGTCAATAATGTGTCCAGTACTGGGTGTGTTATTTTACCGTTTAGATTCCTAATGGATTTCGTCGGCCTGGGATCATTAGGTTCCTCCGTAATTTGATGTTCGCTGACAATATCTTATCAGCTCTGGGCCACAGTACAGTACGTGTCAGTAAGAAGCACTCGTCACAATAACAAATCCGTCTTTAAATATGCGAAAAATATTTGATATAATCTTCATAATATTTTAATTTTGAACAATCCTGGTTAAACAATAAATTTTGATCAGCTTTTCTCCTTGTGCCTCCAACTAATGTACCCAATTTTCCTAAGTTACGAGGTTCGACTGCGCGAAGACAACTACGGATTGAATGGCTTCCAGTTGGAGAGGCTCCCCTCGTTAGCCAGTTACAGCAACTAACGCTGATGTGCAACGTCAGCTGATTTTCCTAATATGGTACATCCAGTTTGGCAGAACTACTTTTAACAGTCCCAAATCTAATATCATCAGTAAAATCTCAAGTCTGCTTAAAACCTGATAATGTACTCCAATGGTCACAAAAGCATTGTCATGTGAGCAGTTAGATCAGTGAAATTTGAATGGAGCTGAAGACAGGTTTTCACGAGAGAGATGATTACAAGTTGAAACTCAGTGACATGAGATCTATTACCGATCGTACCTGACTAGCCTCCTGTCAAACAATTTTCTCTGTCTATCGTCGATGAACGTAAGGATCAACTTCCTGATTGCTTTTTTGATCTGCATCAGACGAGATACGGTCATTTAGTGAGCAATTTATGAAACGTACATGCAGGAATAACAAAACAACGTTCACGACAGTTGGAAAATGTGCAGTTCAGAAGTCGTAATTACCACGGGAACCGTTTGCAGTTAAGAAGACCAAATAGTGTTTATGAAATCACTATGACCTCATAAAAAGTTAATGAAAATGTAGTAGCATTTATAGTGACTGTCCAAATAATTTGCTTCGTCAAACCGAAAACGTATGAGAGTAATCGGAAATTCATGTTCTTACATCGACTAATTACAGTTTCCGGGTTGAGGTTTCTTGTGCTAAACTACCAAGCTAGTTGTTGGCACCAGATTTAGACTTTTATATCGTTGTTGATATTGCTTGGTACGAAAAATGGCGTTTGGTTCATTCTTGTTTCTTGTTTCACGGTTCGCTTCAATTTGGTCATGTGACCCTTTTGGCAATCGATAGCCCGTGTTCGAAAGTGCAACATGAGCGAAATAACCCGATTTAGTATGACTAGTTCATTATTACCGCCCGTGAATCCGATTAGGACGCCCATTAAACCGAACCATGTAAAGCCAACCTAAACCTGTTGTCATACCCAATAATAAGTCAGCCCAAGTATGATGCACGAATGTTTGAGGCGGTTTTGGTCTTTTACTTTCCAGACGAAAAGACAGGGTAGCCGTGGAACTGACGATATTCCCAGTCGTCGCTGACATTTTTCTACACGTCATCAAATCCAAGCCCTGTGTGCCTAACATAATTCCCAAAAAATCTCCCTCAGACGGGTGGAAAGCAGTTTTGTGCTTATAAAATTTAACCGTAATGAGG
The DNA here is from genome assembly GCA_008360955.1 of Fasciolopsis buskii. Classification (NCBI taxonomy): domain Eukaryota; kingdom Metazoa; phylum Platyhelminthes; class Trematoda; order Plagiorchiida; family Fasciolidae; genus Fasciolopsis; species Fasciolopsis buskii. The sequence goes on along the minus strand of LUCM01011653.1, from coordinate 46,100 downwards.
GATTTCTGCAGTGCTTTTATTCCCAGTTTCACTCGATAAAGTTTACAGTGAAAACAGAGGGTCCTGAACTTCCGGGATTGTTGATTGTAATTTAATGACTTGCAACGCTTCGCCACGAGAAAAAGCAGAAATCCCACCGGCTCAAACACGCATTCAACCTTCAACCCAGTCCATTCTCGGTGTATGAAAGGCACACAGGTCTCATCTTCTTTGATCAGAAATGACAAACTACTTCCTGACGATTTCTTACAAGGAAAAGAAATGTTGCATTTATGCACTGTTCCGCAAGAAAACTCTTAATTTCGAAGATATGAACTAGTGAAAAAAGACAACACAGAAAGGTCCAAAAAGACTGGCTAACCTCGATCGGCTTTCCGTATAGGTTGGGCACATCAGAAACCATTCGAGCGATACTTAGTACCTATGGTATTCACATATTCTTTCGAGTAAACAACACACCACTGCAAAAGCTTATAATGACCAGCAATCCAGTACCTATGCAGAGCCATAGTAATCATGCTTATAAGATAACTTGCAACTACTGTCCGGCTGAAAACAATGAACAATTATACAGGCAGTTGCAGATCAGAATCTCCGAACACAAGAAAAATCAAGACCAAAAGACAAAACTGCCTTTACCAGATTTCAGCAAATCTCAGCAATTTCATTTTGCACTATGGCTGAAGATCCTACTATTGACTACCACAACCCCATGATTCATCAACGTGATCTCGAGATGTACGCTGAAAGCCTATGTACACAACCCGCTTTACAGGCCCCAACCGAAATGACAGTGCAGATTTCGTAATTTTACATGGAGTACTAGCAGCATTACTGATTTTAAGTCTCCCCCACCGGAACACTAGGCTCATCCTAAATGGTATATAAGTCAGACAGCGACATGTGAAAGGGTGGCTTAATCCATTCTACTCTGTGATACACATGAACATGGGTTCATAAACAGCGAAGAATGTTTCGGTACATAATGCATGTGAGCACACACAAATACAAGTAAATGGGCAAAACCCTATGAAGGAAGCACAGTTCAGCAGACGGAAATGCCGGTTAAAAACAAACATATTGGCTGCAGGCTATTCCTTGAAACCATTGGATTGTAAACCTGCCAAGAGAAAAGTTATCCAAGACACCCAAACCGTTGTTGCTTTCATATTTCAATAAGTTCAAAGACCATCATATGGGCATTGATTTCCAAATGCAATCACTTCTGGTATATAAAATGGCGAGTTATCCCCCGCAGTGACGTAAAGCTCACCAAGATAACCGACTGCTAGCAAATTACGTCCCAAAATTTATCACATAATTCGCCATAATGCGATCTATTTATTAAACTAAACAGAATGCACAAAACTGAAAGAATGTGTTTGCAACAAGCATATATCATTTTTCTGTTCGCCCGGCAACCTTTCACATCCAAGCTCCACTTCAGTCAAGTGTTTTAAAACCTCCTACCAGAATCCCGAACACCATTATTCGAGGTTGAGCGAAATGTTTTCGTAATTCTTTCCGAATCTAGAAATTTTTCGGTCCACAGGTATTTGAGTCCGCGGCGAAAATTTCCCAGCTCGTTTAAATTTGTCTTTTGGCATCTATATTATGAGTACTTAGCCGCCTAATCGTACTGATCATGTAGAGCATACTAAATGACTTTTCTGTCTGCCTTACTGTTTGGTGATCTCAGGGCAGCACGAAACCTGCAGAGAATGTGTGCTTGATAGATGCAGCAGATAAACCATTTTGATATCAATTGACGATATTTGATTTCTGCCTGTTGGTTCCCCGTTTACAGTAATCGTCGGTGGACCGTGTGACGTTCGCGGAACGAAATCTCAGTTAAATTGCATGGTTAGTTGTCGGACTTTTGTCCTCCGTTAGACAGGGTCAGTCTTCATAAACCGCTGCCCCCAGGGTGGGGGTTTTTCTTGTAAGTAGAATTCACTGCATTTTAATAAGCGAATGGAAGGACAAATTCCCCCGGGAACATAGGACGAATTTAGCGGTTATCGCTGCTTCTTCTGCTGGCACACAAGACACATTGCATGCTGCTTACAAGAAAAACTCAGATGTTCGGATACTACGTCCTCGTCCCGAATTTTAATCTTACTCAGATGGGGTCAGACTTTCGACAAATCAAAATTGCTCACATTTGGGGAAGTCACCATACATAAAGCATTCTATTTCATCCGAAATTCCCGATTCACATGGCCGGGGCAAAGACGTAGAAGAGGTATCTGACAAATGGGGCAAAACTTTTAATGCATAATCTCAACGCCAGAAGAATGGATCAGTGTTTGTTATGCAAGGCTAGTTATTTACTTTCTTATTAAGCGAAGCTTTCACGTTATTTGAAAAGGTCTTCAACCTATGCTTAATAAATTACTCTGCATAGTTTACCAATAAAACCTTGATACTTGTCTCTGGGGCACACAGAAGTGTTATTGTTAGTACCGGCTCTAGGGAATTTATCAATTCGTCAGTCACCCTTAAAAGGCCTTACTGGAGTGCTATCGCGATCGTTATAACTTCAAAATTTTCGCTTCGAGTTTTGTTGCCTAGACTTCCAGACTCCCGGCTCGTGCATGCAACTTCGAATTACTCGTACGTCTATCATTCAGTTAGCTGCAAGGGCTACATAATGCACTCATGAAATTTAAGGTCCGCGTATTTTCTAAGCTCATAAGTTTCCATATTCGTTTTGATGTACTTTTCTTGCATGTTGCATTCAAACTGAAGGGCTCGAAATACCATCGAACTACGGATAATGGGAATTGTGAACGAGCTAAAGATATGAAGGATAAAAGATTGCTGAGAAAGGGGAATTTGGCGAGCACTCCAGAGTTCCTATAAATATTTACGTGGGACAATTCGAGGTGGGAATCCAAATATGATAAACGGCGTGAGTGACAGTTTGATGGAGTATCATGTAGGCATGTGCCAACGCTGAATTGAAAGTATCTTGATCCTCACTCACTGGCACTTTGCAAAAAAATTAAGTGAGACAGTTTTGTGATTCCATGCAGCGCAACCGTTGTCAGCATGGTCGGACTGTTACTTCCAGTCGATATCACTATGCCATTTCATTCACGTGACTCCCTGGCCGGCTGGAGTTAGCCAAATGTTTCTGCTCTTATGAAGTTAGATTGCAAATCGCATGAACAATTTTAGTCTTATGCAACCAAATATTCGTGATTATGATTTGCAGTGTACTTAAACGTCCTGGCTACCAACAGACCCCGTTCGGTTTTGACATGTCCGTTGAAATTTATTACTCAGTTGCAAGTAAAGCCGCTCCTACTTAACAGAAAAGAAAAAGTCACTAACTTTTCTTATACTGCAAAAAAAACAAGTGCCTAAATGAAATAATATTTTCAAAACCATTCTGTCATTTATCGGAAAAAATATCAGAGAAATGAACGAAGTTAAGTTTGTCATCTTGGGCACGGTAAAGGAAGATCGTCGTCCTTAAACAAGCGTGACTTAGAGGTTTTTACGGTTTCACAATCCATAGCACATCAGCATTACGTCAGGTGTCTATTACTTCACGTTGCGTATGGATGCGAGGAAAATACGAGAACAGCCATTCCCTTTAGGACAATTTTGTCCCAAAAATGCTCGCAATTTTAGGGTCGCAAATGAAGAACGTGGTGTGCGTAAATAGTAAGAAAATAGAAGCATAATGGAAGATCATTTTGTAGTAATTCCGTAGCCACTACGACCTATAGAGCAGATCAGGTTGATTCCATACGCATGTATTTTTAAGGGTGCACCATCCATTTTCTTAAATTTTGCCGTGAAATGTACTATTGTCAAGGAACAAATTGGACAAATGACTGAACGCATGTCTCCGATAACGTGCCTTATTTGTAAACGACCGGGAAAGCAGCTCTGAGTTGGAGAATCGGATACATCTTCACCGAAAACGTACCCTTACCAATAGCGCGCTGATTGCAAAAACTGTCGTTCTCTCAGAATGTTCTCCTTTTGGAAGATGATGTGAATTTTAGAATGGTTTTGCTGGATATCGTTAGTGACTGTAGTAAACTGTTCATAAATTTCAGAGAATCCCTCCCCGATTAAGAGAGGAAATTCCGTACAAAACATTTCTGGCACGAATGCCTGTGCGTGGCAAGAACCGCCGTCAGCATGCTCACCGACAATGCTCATTCCCAAAGCACCAAAAAAGAAAGCTAGCTGAACAGTCTAGATACACTTCACTCCCAATTTATCACAGCCATTTTCAACCTAAAATTAAAAAGTAAATCTTGGTTTACTTTCTTCCTTGTTTTGGCGGATGTTTCTGTTTTTTTTATGTCTGACTCAGCAGTCCCTCTGGCGCAAACCCTTGTGAATTTTGCCTAAGCAACACCTGTAAGGTTTGATTTCACCCTCTCCCTGGATCTCGTTTATTTACGAGTTCATGCATAATCCTGCATGGAACAATTTCATTAGAAATGAAGGAACGGCAGTTAAACACAGTAATACAGTCTGTGAGCCAGTAAGTTACTATAAATAATACAGATCAAAACAAAGCGGCAGTTTGTATAGCAAAAGGATAATCCGTATTAACAGATCATTTTACCATTTCCGTGACTATCCGTAGTCTTAAATCTGCACAGCCATCCATAGCCAAATTCGATAAAGTCCATCTATAAGAACGAAAATGATAGGCATACCTAGATCACATGGAAACAGTCAACTTCCCTATATTTGCCACGGACTTTATTAATCGCTTTTCAAACCTCGACTGAGCAAACACGAAAGCCGCACGCAGAATATGAATGCTACCTGCGCTGCCGAATTTCTGTCTGACCGTTTTCCTTTTTTGCTTTTTCTTAAGAATTTGTGCCTTGCTAGGGTCCCTTGTCATTGCCAAGACAGAAATCGAATTTCAGACCAGTGTCATTATTTCATTTAGCTCACAAATATAAAGTCATTTGAGATGGGAACACTTATACAAAGCTTATCAGTGATTGCGCTTTCTCTTGTTGTATGAGTCACTTACAGAACTGGGATTTGACACCAAGTGGTGCCCTAGCTGCTTGCAAAACTGGGACTCACATTGTTTCCACTGATGACAAAATTATTTAAGAAAGCAAATGAGCACCCGCACAGCCTACTACAAGTCACCAATTTAAATGAATACTAGAATGTGGAAATCATGTCTTTCTATTTGGATTTGAAAGGAATCGAAACTACACATCGATGCAGCCCACACACGAATGCCACGTGCTCTCTGCTAGTTGGGCCACGAGGCCAGGCATTACATCTAGGTGTCGCTGGTTACCTGACAGATTTTACCATAGTACATCGGAGTGTAACAAACCGGGAGCGAGCTGCTTTACAAGTAAACATTTTGAACCATTCGCATCACTTTTTGATTTAAATATCACATGAGTTCGACAAACTGGTTAGTTTGTCGTTTGTCCGATTTCAGTGCTTACCACGAGTGCTCAGTGAAATAATATTGGCACTCAAAATAGTTCTTCTGATGACAGGATACAATGAACCTCAACCTCAAAGCGAAGACCAAAGTTGCGTTAATGTTACGCAGTCTGTAAAGTTAAAGTAGGTCATGGCAGGGACAATGGTACATAGTGTGAACAAAACTAGCTGACAGCGTTTTTGTAAAAGGCATAATTCAAACGATATGGTCGTAACAACTGAGCTGTTAGATTTTGGTGTACTATATCATGGTAAATTGTCCAACATTCGGAACAGCTTCTCTGAAACCACGTATCCCTGACCTTCTCGAATCCCCAGTAGTGTGGGAATAAGGGGCAAAATTTTAGGCTTATTTTATCCATGGAGTTCTTCCATTTTCTATTCGCGATTCTAACTGCTCATAAGAGTTGCCATCGAACGGTGAAATACCTCGTAGCATGGATGATCTACCGCGACGAGTCACAATCTGACAGCTTTGGTTTTCGTACAAAAAAAACGCCTACTTTCAGTAAAGCCAAAGTGCTGACGGAATCAAAGTCCATTTAATGATGGAAGTTAGAATATTCCTGTGGACTCCATCTTACTCTTCTCAACGAATTTCCAGGTCTTGTCGAAACTCATACAACCGGCGTCACATGACCGCTTTCCACCTCATTGTGTCGCAGCTTACAAGGCAAAATACTAACGTATGTATTTCCTGTTTCTAATTTAGATTTGGCATAGATTTTCCATGATAAGCAGCAAGTTTTGGCGTTAATTAACAAGGAAATACTTTAGTCACCAACGCATACTGAAACAGAGATATGTTGCTAGTCTGCTAGAGATAACAAAGTGAAATTTGTTCATAGCAATTCGAGACATGTATTTCTGGAGGTCCAGCATCGGTGGAATTGCCACTCTTCTCTAGTAATATTTTGGTCACTTCGATGTGGAGTCCACGACCGGAGCAGGAAATTATTTTCGACCTGATCAGCTAAAGGCTATTAGAACTTAGGTGCTGATCTCCACTTTATGTATGTGGCACAGTAAATTACCGTGTCTGGAAACATGTGGCCCAACATCATGTTTTCGGCAGCTGAGGTTTTATATGTATTATACTCTAGAGCTCGGCCTGATTTCGTCAGATTCACATTAGGTTATATATAAACAACTTTACTCAAGAAAACAGTTCGGATTGCAGCACGGATATTCTTTAGCCGGAACTATTCCCGAGAGGTCATTTGACCAGGATGCTGAAAAATGACCGCGAACAACAGCGGACAGGGAAATAAAGAGAGATAAAAAAGGCTTTAGGTATTGACAATAGTCGTAACATTTATCAACTGATTCGGAATAATGGTCCACGGTGGTCGAGCTTAAGCGAGCTGAGTAAGGAATCTGGCAGCGCACTAATTCACCCTCTTGACCAGGGGCTGGTTTATGGCCAAAACACTGAATGGAGTAGTTTGTTTCGCTCATGTTCACAGTCAGCCTTCCACATATACCTGAAAGCGCACCAATGGATGTGGATGCCAGTCCTCTATCCGAGGTGGCAATGCACAGGTAAATCGGTTTTCTTGAAAGGTATAAGTCTGCTGGACCAGATGGACTACCGCCATCCTATGATGATAACGGCTGTTTTAACAGCACAGTAACCAAAACTCCCGGATCAATGTGAACAAAGGTACAGATCCCGAAGGACTGGCATGAATCGGAGATTGTACCGATTTACAAGGGCGAAAGATCACCGTGTGAAATCCAGAGGAAATAGTATAGTGGGCATTGCTTCCAAACTTCTCTTAGGTATTATATTCTACAGACTCCCAAATACTCGCGAAAGATGCATGCGTTATTTCCATTCCGGTTTCTATACTTGTCGGGATTTAATTGACCAAATTTTCCCTCCACGATAAATTCTAAGGTATAGGCACGTACACCTTGGGACAACGAATTCTGTCCTCCGACCCAGTCGAAACTGCAGTTCTTTAAATCTGTCTGTCATTGAAGGGTGTGGCAAAGAAATTCATTTCACTAACGCATTCTCTGTGTGTGATTGACCGAGGCCGAGCTCGTGCTTAAGGCAATCGTTCGCCCGCCTTCACTACAAGAAGTGGTGTTCGCCTTGGTTATCCCTTTGCCATCTAACCTTGCCATTGAAATCGCTGTGGAGAAAGCCTTATGCCCATGTCAGAGTAGTAGCATTGATATTTATCCGGAAGGGAATCTCTACGAATGTGCCAGTTATTGAATATTCAAGTAAACTGCAATTTTTCTTGATCATCTGAGTGATAGTGTGGGCTTGTTCGTGATGCTTCGAAGTGTTAAATACTGTTGCATTACAGCATTAGCCCGAAGCTGAAACTTGTTCGTGGGGGAAAACAACTGGGTTAGATGGGCAGATTTGGCTCCTTCGGGTAGTTGTATCTCACCTGGTAATCTTATTTCGAGAGAAGTGCCTTCGCGCATGCAGAACGCCGACTAGCATTTGCTAATTCGGGGCATCTGCGTCGTCGGCATGACATCTGGTTATCGATCATATATTCAGTTTACACGACAATAGTAAGGTCGGCATTGCTCTACGGCTCCGAAAAATGGCCGCTGAGGTCAGATCATATGCGATTGCTTTCCAAGTTTGAACACCGCTGTCTTAGTAGCAGTGGCAGAATCTTTTGTGAGAATTTTGTGCGAAAAGTAGAGGTTCGACTTATGGTACTGGGTCCTAGGTCTCCACCATTAGAACAGGCATTGAATCGTAATAGTTTAAGATGATTGGGAAATGCTTCGCATACGCCTACGGAACAACAGCTTCGTTGTACGCTGTTATTCAAGGCAGGTAAGAGCTGGACGTGGTTCGGGGTGGCCAGTCGATGACATGAGTAAAACGCGAGGTTCTTAGGTTCGAAAAATTCTCTTCTGTGTGTTTCCTCAACTCAATAGCTTGCAGTTGACCTTCACTACTTTTTGTTCTCTTTTCTGCTTCAGCACAATTATGTGAGGCAGTAGCCCTAAACAGAGCGCTTTGGTGCAAGGTTAATGATTTTGCAAGCGGAAAGTAAGATGACACTGGGAAGCCCGGGGGTTATCTCTGTCGTCGAACCAACTGGTTTTCTTCAATATTGCAATCTACAAACAAAGATAACAATGAGTAATTTTTGATGCATTCATGAAGTTTTCTGATGCCTCTTTACACTTCTAAGTGTTACAAACTTCAGAGTATTAGCAAAGGAAATGTACTAGTGCAAAGCAGCTGACGATTTTCGAAAATGCCTAACTTCTTCTTTCGCGCGACATAAATTCGATCCAGCTTGTGCAACCAAAGCGGCACATAGATTTTTTGACATCCCGTATGTTGTTAGCTTTCTCAGTACTCCATCGTTAACACTAGATGAGGCCATGTAATATCCATTTCCACATCTATGGTAAACAATGGTAACTTCTATCTCCAATTTCTTTCAAACCACTAGTCAAGAATCTGGATGACGGTAATCCGTAGTTGGTGAGCATGGCTTTAAAAATCAGCCCTGGAACTGAATAAATTCAACTGTTACCTGAGCTACTCAGGTGGCAATGAACGCTTTAAGCTGATACGAAAAGAACGTCAACTTGTAGCTACTGCGACAACAACTAGTAGTTATAGCAAAAACGTTAAATTTTCCTACCGATTGCAAATCCACGGATGGGCAGTTCTCAACTGACTGCACGTGAATCCTGAGTTGGTTTCAGAAATAAGAACGCGCTTTCGGAAAATTAATTTATGTCTTTGCCACCATAGATTGGGCAAAATTTAGGACCAAGTGAATTTATGGTGAATAGGTTTGCATCAATCAAAGCCAAAACGGAAATTTCGCCCAAAATTCTAGCGTCTGTTTATCCATCAATTTTTCTTCACTTCAGTGCGAACCTCTGTTTACCAACGGAGAACAATTCAAGGGGCATTAACTGCGTGGAAATTCCTACGGTTCGCAGCGAAAGTCTGCATACCAGATTGAGTCCTTTTGTAGGGGAAATTTCCGTGATTCCCCGGGATTTGATTGTTGATCTTCAGTGAGATCGCTGTTAGCTGGCGGAGAGTAACCGTGCAAATCAGTCACGGATATGTGCAAAATTATCTATCATGTGGTGAAGTTGAACAAACCGTTCACAGCCTGCCCGGTAGCGTAATGGCTAAGGCGTTCGACTCAGAATCGTTCGTCCTTGTTCGGGTACGCGCGTCCCAGTTCGGGCGCCGTCCATATGCATTGCTCATCATTCCTAACAAGGATGAAACAGCTCTACACTGCTTCCATCGTTTCTTTATCGTCAGTTCACCGATCATATCACATGGTCAATCATTTCATCAAAACATTCAATCTCCTACTACTAAAATGTACCAAGTAATCAAGCTGTGTAGGTCATATGCAAAGCGTTCGTCGTAGTTAGGCTACCTGCACAGAAGTGATCTATGAGTAGGGTTGGATGGCTGTGAGCTAGCGGACAGTGAGCGTGCAAATCAGTCACGGATATGTGCAAAATTATCTATCATGTGGTGAAGTTGAACAAACCGTTCACAGCCTGCCCGGTAGCGTAATGGCTAAGGCGTTCGACTCAGAATCGTTCGTCCTTGTTCGGGTACGCGCGTCCCAGTTCGGGCGCCGTCCATATGCATTGCTCATCATTCCTAACAAGGATGAAACAGCTCTACACTGCTTCCATCGTTTCTTTATCGTCAGTTCACCGATCATATCACATGGTCAATCATTTCATCAAAACATTCAATCTCCTACTACTAAAATGTACCAAGTAATCAAGCTGTGTAGGTCATATGCAAAGCGTTCGTCGTAGTTAGGCTACCTGCACAGAAGTGATCTATGAGTAGGGTTGGATGGCTGTGAGCTAGCGGACAGTGAGCGTGCAAATCAGTCACGGATATGTGCAAAATTATCTATCATGTGGTGAAGTTGAACAAACCGTTCACAGCCTGCCCGGTAGCGTAATGGCTAAGGCGTTCGACTCAGAATCGTTCGTCCTTGTTCGGGTACGCGCGTCCCAGTTCGGGCGCCGTCCATATGCATTGCTCATCATTCCTAACAAGGATGAAACAGCTCTACACTGCTTCCATCGTTTCTTTATCGTCAGTTCACCGATCATATCACATGGTCAATCATTTCATCAAAACATTCAATCTCCTACTACTAAAATGTACCAAGTAATCANCCTGTCTCTTATACACATCTAGATGTGTATAAGAGACAGATCATGTGGTGAAGTTGAACAAACCGTTCAGAGCCTGCCCGGTAGCGTAATGGCTAAGGCATTCGACTCAGAATCGTTCGTCCCGGGTTTGCGTCCCAGTTCGGGTGCGGTCGATATGCACTGCTGACGATTCCTAACAAGGATGAAACAGCTCTACACTGCTTCCATCGTTGATTTATGTTGAGTTGAGCGATGATATCACATGGTGAATTATTTCATGAAAACATTCAATCTCCTACTACTAAAATGTACCAAGTAATCAAGCTCTGTAGGTCATATCCAAAGCCTTCGTCGTACTTAGGCTACCTGCAGAGAAGTCATCTATCAGTAGGGGTCGATCGCTGTGAGCTAGCGGACAGTGAGCGTGCAAATCAGTCACGGATATGTGCAAAATTATCTATCATGTGGTGAAGTTGAACAAACCGTTCACAGCCTGCCCGGTAGCGTAATGGCTAAGGCGTTCGACTCAGAATCGTTCGTCCCGGGTTCGTGTCCCAGTTCGGGTGCGGTCGATATGCACTGCTGACGATTCCTAACAAGGATGAAACAGCTGTACAGTGCTTCCATGGTTTCTTTATGGTCAGTTGAGCGATGATATCACATGGTGAATTGTTTCATGAAGATCAGTGAAACAGCTTTGATACCATCATTTAGAATACGAAATATGGCACAAATTGGGGTAACTTAAACAGCGTTACAAGTTATTTGTGAAGTGACGTGAATATTTGAGTGAAAACGAAATAAAGGAGGAAATGCACATAAATTTGAGATCGATCCAAGGAACAGGTTCGATCAATATAAATCAGCTGTTGTGTTACTCTAACAAGATGCTATGTTGCTAATTAGTCAGGCACCAAATATATGTCTTCTTGGCAGGCAATCAGAGTTTACGTTTCAGTTTTGGAATTCAATTATATTAATTCAGATATTTATTTCAGTACTTCTTACCATATGAGAACGAATTAAAATCCTCGGGCACATCATCGGAGTTAAGATTTGAGCATGCCCAAATTATGTAATAAGCCACTTTTTATCCACATCAAAGTCGGCAGTTCTATTTATTCCATTAACTGTCTTTTATTGTCACCACCTCAACAACTCTTTGCCCTTTAAATGAAAATTAAACCTTCCTTGAGCGCCAAATCTAACAAGACAAAACCGTTTTCCGTCGTTATCTAATCGTGCAGTTTGGCCAAGGCTTTCTAGCATTATTTCGAACCAGGTCATTCAATCCTTACCCAGTTTTACTCTGCTCGACTACCTTAAATGAAGGCAGCAGTTCACAAATTGTCAGTGTTATTTTTTTTAGTCTCAGTCCAAGGTGGTCTGGGCAGTTCAATTCTGGCACACTTCCTATCCTTCCGCTACACTTCTTCTGCGCCGATGAGTGATATTTTCTTCAATTTAATATTGCACTTGGTCTACCTCATTTCTGTGCAAGTCAGAACTCTGATCTTCGTCCTGGCCTACCGCATCGCGGCTTCTAGTCGAAAGGATAAAATTTATTTCCTGGACTTTGTAAACTTTTTATAGGTGTGGCCGTTTAACTTCTAAAAATTACCAATATGTTTAGCGTTACCACAGGCCATAGTATATATATATATATAATTTACACGTGCTATATGCATATGTATCTGGCTTGCTAACATTACTTGTAGGTGTGATCGTCTCCATTAAGTTTATCGGAAGAAAGATAAGCCACAAGTTTCTTTGATCGGAAATTATGGCCGGTTCTTTATTATGGTAGTCGGTGTGGGCTACTATAGTATTCGCATTCCCACGCAGTTTTGTCTATGGTAATATATTCACCTGGTAACTGCACCCTTTCCCTGTACTCGTTCTATGGTTGCTTTATCCGTGCTTCATATGATTGGGATCGTTCAACCATTTATTACTTGAGAGTGATTAGCCCTCCAGAACTTCAGTGGACTCAGTTGTACAAAATAGTCTTCATTAGGTGCAGCTTTGATTTGATTTCCCGAATAATTCTTCTGATCGTGCTAACATATAAAGGTCAATGCTGTGCTTAGGTGAAGTTAGATGAGCTAAGGCTTCGACTCACAAACAATCGTTCCGAGTAGCGTGCCACTTCGGGTGCGGTGAATAAGCACCGCTGATGATTCCCAACAAGGATCATACAAATCTGTACAGTCCTTCCATGAATTTCTTTGTGGGGCTGGATGTTAACCATGCATGATGAATCATTCGGAACATCGAGTGTGAATCTCTACCGGAAGCCTACAACCAATATTGAGTACACTTTTTGATTAGCCATATCGACCAGTCCACCACCAACCTCCTAACGGTGTTTCTCCTACGACAACCTGACACCAGATTCATGCTCTTATTTTGATCTACTTGTGCCCTACTATTCATCACCTTATCACTTCGCTAAACAACTCAACAAATAGCAGGTTGCTTTTTAGATTGCTGTTGTAATTTTATCGGTCGTCATTTTAGCAAATTAGGTTGCAAACTGTTTGGTAACTTCTGTGTTTGACTAAGCATAATTCGATGAAACGCCCGCAGAACAAAGCATATTGATGTTTATTAGGCGTGTCGGGTCTACTTACTCTACCTTGTTTAATTAATTAATTTAGTCATTTTGACTTATACCCTGTTTCTCAATCCCAACTGTCTTGTCTGACAGCTTTTACAGTTGCACGATGGCAATTGGTCGGATATATGCTAGGTTTGTCGCACACTGCCCAAAGGATACCGGCTGAAGATATCTTTTCTGCCTTATTCATAGAGCGCATTCGGTCATAGCCATCAAATGCTACCTCACTGTAATACAAAACAGTTAGGTTGATTCCTGAATGCGTCTGACCGGAATAAATCGGAGACCATCAACGTTGCCACAGACATACGGGGTGACACAAGAAATCGCTTTTTTCATAAAATTAGTGCAAACTGTTAAATTGACAACACCGTACCGAACAGATTTAAGTAGGCGAGTAAACACTTACAAGATAGGATAAAAAGCAACAGGTAGGCAAGTTGACCTACGGCGGTACGGAACCGAAATAGAACAGATCTTTGTTGCAACCGGCAATTCTCGGTCTTTATTGGTGAAAATGGATGGAATGTAGATAGTGGCTTAACGAATAAAATATAAAAAGGCAGCTGTCTTCAGATGTCAACAGCTCTCGTTGACTAAGGAATTTTCCGATGCAAGCGTGCATGTAGATTAACCTAGTTCGTGTCCTGACAATTGTGCCACGCGTGTTTGCAATGAAAATTTTGACGTTACATTGTTGCGAACGACGAGTGAGGCAAACTGTTGACTCACGGATATCCAACTGAGGAAGTCCTCACTCACAGTGCAAGATATAGGCACCATTTTCTTACTGGGTTTCGTTCTGGTTTTTGGGAGTTGTGACGTGGTATTTAATTGATCGACATTCTAATTGATCACAATTGTTGAATAATTTTGATTGCACATGATCGCCCACTTAAAATATTGTATGTATTTTTTGGTAACTTAAACAGACATGATACGCCTTCTTTTCAGAAAAATGATTTAGAACACCTTGTCCTATTTGCTACTAAAAAATGATTCGCATCCAGGATTGACGTCAAAAACAAGCGGCAGTTCTTCATTGTTCAGAAACAACCATCTTTAAGCGAAGGTGATCATTGCTCTTTCAAAGTTTGTCATACTGCATGACGAACGAATATCCAAATTCTAAGAATGTACCCAATCAGTTGAGTTTTCGGTAATCTGAAAAGCTGCACAACTGAGTTTTTGATTTTTTCTGAATCCAAAACCACCTTAACTCTTTGTGAGCATATGACTGCCTAACTCAGGTACTTTTTCTCCTAATATCTCCTATCCGCCTGTAACTTCCGTGACTCAAAGGTGCAAATATTTATGGCCGATATTTGATCAAATTTGTGGGACGTGATTTACCTTAGCTCTAAATGCCAACCGATTTCATCTCGGTATTCCGGTGACCCCGTATACCTAAATCCTGTGGCTCGCAACCCTTCCTCCAAGTCACCCCTAACAGAACTAGCCACGGTACACCGATGGCCCTGCCCTGACAAAACCACCGCAGCTACTAAGTTAGATAAATTGTGCCCAACAGTTGCTGAGGTGAAGCAGATTCCTTTGGTTCCCCTGTCCGAAAGACTGTTGTAGAAAGCTCTAAATGAGAATTCATTTTGTCTACAATCTTTCATATTTCACAATTGACGCAGTAGCTGACCTAGTCCATTTTGTAACTTCGGTGAGGGGTACATGTGAAACTGTTAAAAGGATATTGTCGTACTATAGGAATGCTTTTGTGGTTCAGGTCAATTGATGATGGTTTATCTACTCAATCTAGGTGATAAAAGTACTCTTCGCTAATCTTGGTGTTCCATGATGTACAATAATCTTTCTGTCCTTAACTTGTATACATGCGAATTATCCACGCATTCATTTCGCAATTAACGCGATCATTTATTCCTGCGAGCGCAATCTCACACTCCTGAAAGGCTGTCAAAGTTTAAAACGTTTGATAACTTCGTTAAATGGTCTCCATTCCGTTCGTTCTAATGGATCGCACATAAATGCCAAGATGTTTTTTCTTCTGGCCAAAGAACCGCACCATTGCTTAACTGGCATTCTTATCCCACCGTCTGCAAACAATGAACAAATAATGAAATGAGAACAACAACGTGGCAAACAAGCTCGTTTTCAGTTATTCGTATTCATGCCAATACATAACATTAAATATGGCCTGAAAATGGTTCAAGGGAAATTGTCGGTTTGCAGTCACATCAGTTCACAACTCTAAGAATGCGTCTGTGTGTATGTGTAATTGATCAATTTGTCACACGACCAGGTTGTAGACCACTTGTTGGATAATGACAAGTGGGCCAGGGAAGTTTAAGAGTCTGGACAAATTGTTTCTGAGCCCATAGAGGGGGGTTACACGAACGGATAGATACGGCTTCGACTGTGTTCAAGATGCGACACTCGACAGTTCTTGATTGTCCGCTCCTAACTTTGTAGATGGCGCGAAAAGCACTTGTCACGTTCACTGAGTGGTTTGACTCGACAAGGTGTGAACACGCCGCGCTAGTGATTGCCTTAATTGTTCCTGTGCTCAACCAAGCCGGGAGGTGTTCACGAACGCGATCGGACAAACGCCTGGTCGTGCGGCCAATATACCTGGTCCCACAGGAGCAGGTGAATGAATGCGCACCGAATGAGGCTGCAGAATCTGGCAGTCTGTCCTTGAGTTGGAAACACATGATCGGTTTGGATGTGAATACAGTTTTTAACTGTGCAGCAAACAATGTTCCACTGATTGAACTTGACAGTCTCCGTTGGATAATTTCCGCTTCCGTCTCACCTTTGAAAGGCAAACGAACGTATACGAGTTTCTTTACTAGTCCTATTATTTTAGTCTTACTTCGTGTTTTTCCATGGTTTTATTTATGAATCTTTCGGGGTATCCATTTTGTACGAATACGCTCCGCAGGAAACGAAGTTAATTTTCAATTGTGTCGTCCGTACATATTCTTCTTGCTTTATCAACTAAACAGCATATTAGGTTCCTCTTCGCTTGTAATGGCACAAAGCTGTGAAAATGACTGCATTGTCCGTTCCATGTTGCCTTTCTATAGACTGATAGTNAATAATCTTTCTGTCCTTAACTTGTATACATGCGAATTATCCACGCATTCATTTCGCAATTAACGCGATCATTTATTCCTGCGAGCGCAATCTCACACTCCTGAAAGGCTGTCAAAGTTTAAAACGTTTGATAACTTCGTTAAATGGTCTCCATTCCGTTCGTTCTAATGGATCGCACATAAATGCCAAGATGTTTTTTCTTCTGGCCAAAGAACCGCACCATTGCTTAACTGGCATTCTTATCCCACCGTCTGCAAACAATGAACAAATAATGAAATGAGAACAACAACGTGGCAAACAAGCTCGTTTTCAGTTATTCGTATTCATGCCAATACATAACATTAAATATGGCCTGAAAATGGTTCAAGGGAAATTGTCGGTTTGCAGTCACATCAGTTCACAACTCTAAGAATGCGTCTGTGTGTATGTGTAATTGATCAATTTGTCACACGACCAGGTTGTAGACCACTTGTTGGATAATGACAAGTGGGCCAGGGAAGTTTAAGAGTCTGGACAAATTGTTTCTGAGCCCATAGAGGGGGGTTACACGAACGGATAGATACGGCTTCGACTGTGTTCAAGATGCGACACTCGACAGTTCTTGATTGTCCGCTCCTAACTTTGTAGATGGCGCGAAAAGCACTTGTCACGTTCACTGAGTGGTTTGACTCGACAAGGTGTGAACACGCCGCGCTAGTGATTGCCTTAATTGTTCCTGTGCTCAACCAAGCCGGGAGGTGTTCACGAACGCGATCGGACAAACGCCTGGTCGTGCGGCCAATATACCTGGTCCCACAGGAGCAGGTGAATGAATGCGCACCGAATGAGGCTGCAGAATCTGGCAGTCTGTCCTTGAGTTGGAAACACATGATCGGTTTGGATGTGAATACAGTTTTTAACTGTGCAGCAAACAATGTTCCACTGATTGAACTTGACAGTCTCCGTTGGATAATTTCCGCTTCCGTCTCACCTTTGAAAGGCAAACGAACGTATACGAGTTTCTTTACTAGTCCTATTATTTTAGTCTTACTTCGTGTTTTTCCATGGTTTTATTTATGAATCTTTCGGGGTATCCATTTTGTACGAATACGCTCCGCAGGAAACGAAGTTAATTTTCAATTGTGTCGTCCGTACATATTCTTCTTGCTTTATCAACTAAACAGCATATTAGGTTCCTCTTCGCTTGTAATGGCACAAAGCTGTGAAAATGACTGCATTGTCCGTTCCATGTTGCCTTTCTATAGACTGATAGTTGTGCAGATCCGTCCTGTCGTCGCCTTATGTACACATCTAAGTATGCCTAACTATGGTCCGCGTCTTTTTCTAGAAGCAAATAATGAATCGCGTTTGAATCGGAAGGCGCAAATTGCTTAATTGGATGATTTGAGCCTACCATTCTGTACTAATTAAGTGAATGACTGCCGGACTCAAAATAAACCTGATTTTCAAGGGTATAATTTTAGTGATCAGCGCCTTATGCCATGAAGGGATAGCAAATATCAAAACAAATCCTTTTCATCTCAGTATACTTGATCTGGCATTTAAAGGAATCGGAAACTTGTCAGGTACTGTGTGCTTTTAGATCTATATTTTTCGACCTATAAGTAAGTCAGTTAGCCCTACCAATATTTGACAAGGAATTACAGACAAAAATTTATACCTAAGTTAAATATGGATATTATTTGCATGAGTGGAGAAAACCTCCTAGGAAGAAAAATCGATTTCGGGGTTAATGTCGATCATCAGTTATGTATACTCCCGTATTCCGTACACTCTTGTCCAAACGTCTGTATGATTGTACACTCTTTACTGGCATAAGTAACCACAGTCTAATTTAAATGTTGAGTAAACATAAAATGGATCAAGACTACGCTTTGATGAATCACTTCCATTCACACTTTCGATGAATGAAATTAGACTCTGGCCTTATATATATATATATAATGCATAATGGATATATTGCAATATATCATGCCCACAGCACTACTTATAAGGAAAATTACGAAACAAAATTGAGACTGCATAGAACAATGTTACTGGTCTAAATCCTTAGAATTCTGTTTCGAAATGTCGTCTACTCAACGGATCTCTGGAAGATAGCACGAGCGAGAATAGCAAGCAGCCACTGTTGAAACTCTTTGAGCATACGCTCAAAATGACTGACGTTAATTTGAACTGATTTCTATCAGGATTGTCTTACCGCGTTTGCTTCTGCTCTAACTCGTGTTCTGTTGTCTCCGGCTCCCGCCATCAAAATCTGTCGAGCATCCAGTAACTCGTTTTATCGAATCTTAGGCTGTCACTGTTTCCGTCGAAAATCTAAAGTCCAACGATAAATGCGTGCTCCGTTCCCGCCCACACCTTAATCTTTGACTGATTTTCTATGCTGCAAGCCAGAGAACACCAACTACTTTCGACATACCAGTAAAATGGTCTGGTGAAAAGAATATTCTACGATTCAAATAATTTGACCAGATATTCTAATAACGAAAATGTCCGATCAAAAATTCATCCTTGTGGAGAGAAAAACTGTAGTTTTCCAGTGATCAGCTGACCTCGCAGTTTGGCATGCTGCTTTCTAAGCAATTCATTGCATCAGCCCGTCGGATTCTGATTTATCTTCCTCATTGAGTTCTTTAATGAATCTTCACCTGTTGCCCTTTCCCGTTTCCTCGCAATACCAAAGACTGCGAAATTTGTGAACCTTGAATCGAATGGAAACCAAATCGACAGGAGGTGGTCATGGTCAAGGACTATAATTTTTTTATGACTCCACCACCCAGCGGCCTAAAGCCTGTGCGTATCTTACACTCATTCCATTGGTTGATCTGTCCGTGCACGTACGCACACCGAAAAACACTTTTATGGTCAAAATATTCCCTCTACCGATTTTGTTGATCTTTTATCTATTCAGTCGATGAAAACACGTTACGGGCTTGCTTGTTTAAGCAATTTATTTGCCTGTTATATGGTTTCCCCTTCACTACTGAATGCATTTGTTCATTTGAGGCCTTAATTTTTAATATTCAATGGTTAACCGTGCACACAACGCTGTCGTTTGCACGCTCCTCTTATTCCCAGTTTTAAACAAGTTAGCAAGACCGGTGCGCTCGTGTTAAAGTTTTATAGTAATGGTATCAGTACAAACGAAATTATAACGGTCCTTGTTTAACCCTAGGTGACGTTGGCCGGCGCTGACGAGCAACAACGTCTTTGTGGTCGTGGATTTAGACTTGTCAGGCCTTCATCATGCAAAATGCCTCCACTCCGCTGGTAACAAGTTTGGCCCAACAAAAAATAGGTCCGCAGCCCCTCATCATGTTTTGCTGCTTCTGGAAATTTTAGCGGAGGTTGTGAGTGAACCAACCAACCTTTGATCATTTATCTTAGGTACGCAATATCACCATGTAAATGGGCATTCGCTGCTCAAAGACTGTCGGTGAAATCATGAACATTCTGGTCCACTGAGTCACAACGTGTATGCAGCAGCTGATCTTTTCAGGTATTACTCGGAAAACTTCAATTTCTTTTTTATTTAACCGCCCTGCTGCGAATCGAACAATCTTACACTTCCCACTGTTCATTTATCAAAACGCCCCTTTCTAATTTGCATGTAACACTCAAACGTTATTGGGATTCTGGTCAGCCGAACTGCGGCTGTCGCTGAAAGTGTTTCCTGGCATCTCGTCAGCCACCTTGATTCTCATCGAATTAGTTCGGAATTTCTTTTTTACTTGCTGACGGATCTCTTCACAGTCAATGCTCATTTAAACTAGTCACATTTAGTGTTCTGAGGCAAAAGCTTTTATGTACACAAGTGTTCAGGTCCATCCGAAAAGTTTTACCTGAGACTTCGGATTTTCGTTCTCTTTGGCAACGATTCAGATTTTGGTGTTGTTCGAAGCTTGTGCTGCTTAGCAGAATCTGAGTAGACAACACTTTATCCTCAGAGAGGTTTATATTTTCGTTGAAAGTGAGTATTCACATTTCTGTTAGGTTCACCTGGCTTACCGTCTTGATGCACGCACTCACAAACTGTCGCTTAGATGAAATCGAGTTGTTTCCTACCAAAATACCTGCGATCCTTAACAGAAAACGAACGAAGCTGTTATTCTGACATAAGGACGAAACTGGCATGCTTAATTAGTCCAGATGTAGCCGAAGGACGCACAATTAAAAAACCCCTTGAGTTTCAACACTACCTTAAAACAATGGCAGGCCATTGCAAGGTTTCGTGCTCCAACCACCGATCGCTTCTTGCCGGCAGAAACTTTGAAATTCGAATTACCGGTACGTTGACTAGGATTCATCGTCTTGAGGCCGCTAGTTAATCTAGATCGTCTACCGGTGGCACTGTTATACATGTGACTATCAGTTTTTCTGTTGCAGTTTCCAACTAAGCATTAATGTACAGAGCTATCTATCAACTGCGGTTGGCCCACAGTGCCCCAATCTATTGACATGTCAGTGTGATGCTTTTTCTGATCAGACAGACCCCTGGCTCCACCTGGTAGCACCAATTGAAGTTCACATTTTATCAAAAACTGTGCATCCTCCTGACACGATGATTTTTAGGCCTAAATCCATTTGCCAAAACATTAAATTTCTGCCAAGCCTCTACCTATTCTTGGTTCATAAAAACATAGTGCAACAATTCCGGTAATAGAATGTCGAAGTAAAGATTGCAAAATCCAACGTCCCCAATGGATATTGGAGATTGAATATGCTACATTATTTGATGGCTCTCATCGGGGTAGCCGGTTGGAGGGTAGCAAATGTGATTGAAACAGTTTGTGAAGTTGACGGTTCGCTTACTCACCGTTGATGACGAACACGTATAGGTTTGGCAGAGTGCCTTAAAACAGTAGACTTACAGATGATTTTTGCATCACTCGTTTCTGTGAAATAAGGCTCCTGTCTCAAAGATTGAGGTCATTCGTTGTTAGGTCTGGATGTGCACGCTCCAATAAGCAAATCTGCTGTGGATTGCGCAAACATACATTGCAAAGGCCACGGAAAAAAGTGCACTCGATGGTGTCAAAGAAAAGTACGGAAGAGCTAACGTGTTTGGCAAATTCTACACAGACGATTATTTTTTCTTCTTTCTCACACCTATTGTTTTCGTTTTTCGCCACGATCACCTGTACACAAACTGGTGACGATGTTTGTTATAGAATTTCGGATTCCACCTTAAATGTTCGATTTCCCCAGGGATTATTGTCATCGTCTTCCACGGTGTTTGCATTAGCACAGCACTGCACTGCTGACCCAATGGGATTGAAGTTGTTGTCATTTCGGCTTACCAATGAGCACGAGGACCAGACAGGGTCTCGAATCCTCCATCAATCAAATCTCTAAAGTCACAGACATTGCGCAGTCAACTTACCGTTTAGGAAGCTTTAGACACGAGCGTCGTGAACTCTGATATGATCGTTAGGGTAGCGTCATGAATTCATCTTTTGGCCTACGCTAAGCCTGAAAACTTGTCTCGATTCAGAAAGAATTACGCCTTTATTGGATCATTTTAAGGCATATGGCCAGTTTTCCCCTATTTTCCGTCTTCATATAACAGAGTTGGAATAAATCACATTAAACCTCGGTTTACTTTCAACTGGTTTGAGAGAACGTTATTCGCAAAAAGATTTCCAATCTCGCAAACCCCGTACTTGCATTTTTGTTAGGAAACAGAATTTTTATTTGAAATCAATATATAATATTCCTTTGCGTGACAGAGTGTATTAGTGCTGAAGCTTGTCGGCTCAGAATGCCAGTTTGATAATGACAACTGGGACGTTATTTATCGGGTTTAACAAAAATTTCAACAGACATTTCCAATCCGACTTGTGTTCTCTTAAAAACCGTTTTTCACGTTAAGCCAACCACCAAGACAATGGTTCGCTTCTGGCCTACAAACACGATTCACTGCGCTATATTGTGACTATGTAAGACGGACTAACCAGCCACTGTCTACGTGGATCATGACAAACCCCCTGGTCCCTTCTTATCCCAAAAAATTAGCTTTGCTTAATGTCTACCATCATCTCTGCAATATGCGTGAGTAGCTCAGGACGCCATGCATGCGGTTCCATTAGCCGAAAGTTCGGGCGGCCAAGACAGAGTCCGTTCGTCACACTTTGGTTCTCAGTGTGCACACACATGTCCAAACGTATAAATGTATATTTATGCAATTTGTTGCTGTGTTATTGTCTTTACCAGCTTTGACCGAGTTCTGGACCAGTCAGTTTCGAAATACTTTGTCGACTGTCCAAAACCTTTGGAGAACTTCACCAGTGTACTGCTTCGTGCCTCACCATAACTTTATTCGCACCAGTTTATTCCTAGGCATTTATTCTGCGCGTGCTTTTTGCTTAGTACTGTTCTCCAAGAAGCAGTTATTGATTGGTTCGGTGGTGGATCATGATGAAAAATCGATGACTTGGAAAATGCATGATAATCTCATTCAGCTGAATGACTGGCTTGAGTTCAGGTAGGTTTGATCTACTAGATCCTTCCAATCCAATAGTTGAGGACACCGTTTGATACACCCCTTGTCGCAGCCGGTGAAGTAGTCACATTCGTAATCATTCCCTCTATGCAGCAAACGTCACATGAACAAGTTCTGCTTGCTTATGGAATAGGAAAGAGAGTAAAACACGTGAATGGATATTCTTCTGACTCGGCTAGAAGTGGCAAATCTTTTCGATGCTGAACCATAAGGTTTGGTGTTGCCTGCCGGGCAGATGTACTAGAAATTTCGTCGACATGATGCATTAGCCACTAACTGCCTATCTCATCCATGACGCGTTGCGAGCCTGCTGGAGAAATGTATTCATAATCTTGGCGTGTGCATTGCTGGAACTCCAGCATCAAAACCCCGTTCGTCTATTAACCACCGTACGGTAAGTTTTGGTCTTTCTGATGTGGCACGCAGCAGTTTGAGTATGAAATTATTTTTGCCTTACATTGTAAGAAGTTGTGGACTTTCGAAGTTAATATCCGCGGCTTAAGGGGCTCTCACTGCGGCGACGGTTTCATGTATGACTGACGGCGAGCTCTGTACGAATAACTTTGATGAACAGATTCGTGTTTCACGTAATCCACTACTCACACTGATGATTAATTTTATTTTATTCTGATTGCAATTTAGACTGTCCCACGCAAATAGCAGGTCATCTGGTTAACCTTATACTCTGGAAGCTCCAAGTATTTATGGGGTTGTGATCGCTAAACTTGGCGTTTACATAGCAAACGTTTCATCAACACTAGAGATGACAGCTCCAGTGTATGAAGGCGGGTGCTAAGGGTACTTTATCTATATAGTTCTCACTGGTTTTGAAGTTGAAATTCTTTGAAGATCTTTACTTGGAAACCTCATCTGTGTCGGTTTGTCCTTTGCTCTTTAGGAGATCAAAATCCGGCTTGAAAAGTTTGATCCGTTTAGTTACTGCTATTTTGTGTATGGTATTATTGTGTGATTCAGTTCTGTAGACAGCTCCCCATAATCTGTTGACCAAGCACATGAAACGCATGCGCGAATGGCAGTCAATCAAGCATGGATATCATTGATCCCACACACTGCACACAAGCAATCATGCAAACTAAACTACTTTGCAGCTCCGTTGGTAGTTGACCTAATCCAAGGTTTTTCACTTTTTCATACTCTCTCTCTCTTTCAAAAGAAACACATCAATGGGAAAACATCAAAAATATCTCCTCTGAACCTTTTTCAGGGCCATCTAGGCAAACAGTGGCTAGTCCAAATGCTATTTTTCATCAGCAGCAGCATCACTGACCGTTGCCTCTTCCCAGAGATGCACGTATCTGCAAGAAGAGTGAATATCCAAGGTAAATAGGGAGGGGATTTACACAGGCTGGATAAGATTAGAATACTACAGTAGCCAGCACATGAAACAAAGTCTAGTTGTACAAGCGCACATTTCCATCATTCTGACTGGATAGAAGTTGACAACACGATCGACACTGTTCACGGTCCACTGACATATCCGTCAATGTCTCCAGCCAGCTAGTTGACGGATCTTTCGGAGTCCAACCACGAGGATTTGCGACACGCAATTTACTAGATTTCACTGTGCATTCCCTCATTCCACGCTGCCAAGTCAGCTGCTGACTTGCACATGGCTTCTTCCGTTCCGTGGGGGAAAGCAAAATAAGGCACGGTATGGTAGACGAGTGCTCTTTATTCGCAACAAGTGACCCAACCAATGTGGTCCACTAAACTTTATACCCTGAGATAAAGTATTCTCAGAACCGATACCTAGTACTGAAATCTTCACCTCTACCTTACTCACCTGGTCACTTCATCCAATCCTAGCCATACTACGCAGAAATCGGTGATTGAAAATCTTCAAGCGACGAATATCTCCGACACGCAAGACCTATGTCTTACAATAACACAACTAAACTGAACGCACTGCGGCGCAGTACACACAACATTTCAACTTCAATGAAATACTAGGTTGTCGCCACAAGTGCTTCAGTTCAATGTATGCTGCGCAAGCCTTCGGTTTACGTAGGTTCACCTCTGCTACCGTAATACTATCGTTCGACACGCGGTTACCAAGGTAAATGAAAGGCCCACATTCGTTATTTCCTCTCCACACATTATCAAGTTCGGGACTACTGTCTTCCAGTCCTTAAAAACACTACATTTGAGGGTGTAAATCACGTGCCAAACTGAACTACAGTCATTGAGAGTCTGCATAGTGTACGTTGTGTATCGTCCGCAGATTTGAACAGGCACCCGACGGCACCTGCGTAATCTAGGTCACACAGCTTCCCTTCATATTCCGGTCAGACCCCTAAATCCGAAACTATCCTACATTACCTCTTCCATGACGAAAATGAATAGCAGTAGAGAGATGGAGCACCCTTGTTGAACCCCGCTAGTTGTTCCTAATGAACTTGACAGTCCACCTTATAACATCACGCCCCTATAGGTATACGAGAACAATGTTCGCAACAGGTTCACGAACTTTGCTGGCAAAGCACTCCGGTGGAGAGGACTGAATAGTGCTATCTGATCCACTGAGTCGAACGCAACTTTCAACTCCAGAAAGACTACAATCGTGGGGCGGCGGCGGTGTGGCGCGTTTTTAGTAACCACTTCCGATTCCGTTGGGTTGACAGAAACCTCCCAATGATTCGCAGCTGCAGCTGTCGGCCTAAATACGTTAACGTGCGGGCAACTAAATTGATTCTTTAAGATCTCAGTCCAACAGTCCAGCTTTTGTTGTCTACCATCGTTGCGCTCCTTATTTCCATCACACACGACTTCACTAACCAAAGTTCGCTGACCTCCGATTTAACGTATGAGTTTAAACAGTCTTTGACTGTTGCTTGAAACGGCCGCTACCTCCAAATCTTCGGCTACTTTAATCCACCAGTGTGCAAGATTATTTTCAAGGCTTATCGTCGAGCGACGCTGCAAATGACGACCCAGTTTATTCACCTGCTTGCAGTAAGCGAGCTGGCATTTCTGTTCCACTGGGCCAAATGACTCTCATGAGATCCGGTGTCTTTGATGAACACTAGATCTAGGACCACAGGCGCAATCTGCGGCCAAATGCGTGGCCTGCTTGATCTGATCCCACTGCTCGTCTACACTGCCGCTTGTCGAAGTTCTTAGTTTGTCGGATAGTTTCCGCTCATAGCTGCTGCGAACGGCCGAATCACACGGACCCAACAAAAATTCGCACTAAAACTAACGCATGGCCCGATTAGACGTACGTGGTCCAGTACGATATATAGTTCTGGACAGAACCCCGCCAACGGTAGCTTACTGCAATATTGTTGATCTGACTGCGACCGCCTGTCGAGTTAGAGCGCCATATTGCCGTGCGATGCGAACTGTTTTGCAATTCGCAATAGACAGGAATAAGTTATTGGCCGCACAGAATTGGAGAAGTCCCTCTCCATTATCTGTTCACCGAGCAGGCAAAACGCATCGCCCACCTAAACAGGACTCCGATGCACACAGTTTTCCAACTTATGCAATAAAATCACCTGCCACCACGACAGTGTCAGAGCGTTTGCTCTTCCAAACAAGGATGACGAGGTTATTGTAAAACTCGTCTTTCTCCATGTCAGTGCTGCAGTCTTTTGGAGCGTATGCCGAGATAACAAATAGACTAAGCTTAACACTACTATACTTTCGGACGCCGACTGATCCCGAAAGTGTCACGGAAAACAAACGACTGTTGACTGGGATCCAGTTCAGAAGGATTGTTTCAGCCTTCTCGCTCAAGACTATCCCTACACCGCGTTGACCCACAGCTTGAGCTGCTTCGTCTCCTGAAGTGCGAAGAAAATATCTTGACGAGACGTTTGGCGCAGTGAGTTGAATTACTCTACTCGAATCCTGAATTCGTGTTTCACTCACGCAGCAGACATCAATCGAAAGTGAGTTCACTGTCAGAGCCAAACATGCCTGTTGACCAGCATGCATTGAAGTGTGCACATTAAAGGGAGCGAGATTCAGAGGCTGACGAGGCTTGAGAAAATGTGAGCTAACAGACTGAAAACTACCTGCTACACTACTTGACAACGAACTGTTGCAAGTATCGAGCGTGTTATCAGTGGGTAGGCAGAAGGGCCACAGAGATTGGGTTGGAGACAGAAGAGCCAGGTTGAATGAAAGGGGAATCTCAGCAGTAGCATACTTATCACTACCCACCCCACCGACGCTCGATGCAATGGGCAGCGCGGTCCTGATTATCCTGCGCGACGACCGATGTAGTGTGGGATTCTTCGTAGGCGTGTAACTCATGAGGTTTGATAGACGAGTGCTATTAGGTAGTCCAGCCACTAAGCAGAAGAACGATTAGGGTTCTCAACCAAAGCCTTTGGCTCTGACAAGAACCTGACCGCAAGGCAGCGGGGTATAGCTGAGTAGAAGCCCATTTACTTGGATGAATTATTCTTCCACTCGTTTTTCGGACTGAGCTGCTAACTCAGATAAACCACCGACTTGGAGGACCAGGAGACCACTTCGTCAGGCATGATTGAATCTTCGGCTTGAGATAAGCCGTCCTGTATATCTCGTTGGGACGTGGATGCACGCAAGCCGTCACAACACGTCAAGGTGCAGTCTTGTTGTGGCAGCTATTTTTGGGGTGACCGAACAACGCTACTGAAACCTTGAGAACGGCATCGAGAAAAGTGAAGTGCTGTTTAAATAAAATAAAATCATCCTTCAGCATTAATTTCACTTGCAAATTACGTTGACTTCTGGCCATTTATTCGATAAGTGTTTAGTAGAGGTAAAGAATTTCACATAGGAGTCTATTAGAATTGTAACTGTTTTACTGTTTAGCACTGCAAATCGAATGAAACAGGCACCAATGAAAATGTGTCCACGAGTCAAGCACGGTGAGGAAGGTGGACAGTATTTGAAACTTCAAAAATTTAACCGGAATTCTGCAATGCAAGAAGGTTGTGAATGTTAAAACATTTGCAAACTAATATGGCCACAAATGCAAGTAATCTATGGTTTAAGTAGCTTCATATGGTAGGATTACTAGAGGAAATGTTTGCTCAGCCGGGAGGTTTGCAATTACCACCGAGAATTCCAAGCAACAGGAATGAGTGAGTGCACTACTTTGTGAATCAGAGGGTTCCAAACAGAAACAAGGAGACAGAGGGCGAAAAAGACAGGCAACCAGGGAGAATAAACGACTGACTGACTGACTGACTGACAGACTGACTAATTGACTGACTGGTAGACCGACTGGAGGGAGAGCATTACTAATTCCATGGTGAACTCACCTGTACAACAACTCATAAAATGTCAATCGTAAAAAACCCTTGAGCTGAACCAAAAAACAAGAAATTGTCACTTGAAATAAGTTCATCATTCTAGCAAAAATTACTGAAAACAATCCAAAATGAATTTTGCTACAATGGTGAACATACATAGCCTAATTTTTTCAAGAACCCGGACATCGGTAAGTTATTTACTTTTTTACTATTATCATGACGAAACAATGGAGTGAGACGAATAAGTAAGAGAGTGGGCAAGTGGCGCAATTAAAATTTAGTTAGGTAATGCAAAATATTAATTATTACATAACCTTTGTCCTCTTGGCCTAAGTAGGCAATGGCAAAAGACGCAGATTTATTCGGTGAATTCGGGTTCGAAATGGCACCGCAAAATTACAACCTCGTGATTTTGTCCATATCTGATCTTTGGATGCGAAAGTATTGATTTCCAATCCGCGCACTGTCAGTCATCTTGCTCACTCAGCACCTCTCTGGTGACCGACGGCCCCTTTTTTGAAATGGGGCATACAGTTATTTCAATAATAAAGGAAGTTTAAAGATACAAGGTAGCAGATAATTCCCATGATCTTTCAGAATCAGACGATTTGGTGACATGAGGGGTCACCTTTTTCCTCGCATGCGAAATAGAATCCATAGAATCTATTGCTGCTTACCGACTGATAATGAAAGATCACTTTCGCGCTTCATTGGAACAACAAATGAACAGTTTTTGTGACCAGCACCTGGTCCCGCACAAAATGAAATCTGCGGTTAGTCGTCACTGTCTAGATTTTAGGTCTCAGCCAATTAAGCATGTTCTTTGAATCTACAATCTCTTTTCACTAAGATCACAAGACTAGAGCTTACATGCACATGCATATCCCAAATGAAGTGAACAATAACGTACGCGGACAAAAAGTTTTAACATATCCATATTCATGCCTCACGGACATGGCTGATACGTTTTGCCAGTTAGAACCCATGAACAGATGAACAAAATCGGTTAGTGGACTTCAACAAGAGTCTTTTCCCTAACAGAGGAGGGGAGTTTTTCAGTGGACCAAAATCATTTTGTCTATGGATTCCGAGAAGCCGCCTGACTAACAATAATGCAGCCCTGGCGGTTATCAAGGTCTGCGTATGGGGAGTAGGGATTACTGCTAACAGGCGGTCTGTTAGATGACATGAAGAGAAACCGACGGTCATCTTTAGAATTCCTTAAGCGTTTGCCTTTGCGCATTTTCTCCACCTGTTTTGATCAGTTCAAGAGGCTTTCGTCAAATTCCATGGCACGGTAATGGCGCAAGGCTCTCAAACACTGGTGCTATACTTTTCTGCGGGTTACTTAAAGAGTTCAAACTTGGCAAATACTAAGGATCATTTCGAAAAAAATCTATTCGATATGTGGCTGGTTTGGTATGTCTTTCAACTGATACGATTTTCAACTGAAGTCCTTGATTTCTAGAATAGAACCTGTCCCTATAACCGTTCGGATGAAAGCAGTTAATAGGAGATCAGATGCGGCTAACATGCCGTTTATTTCTTTAAAAGCAAGTGTCGCTCATTTCACCGCAAAATTTCCTGAGCAAATGAGGCAGAATTTGCATGAATCTGTTCCCAAAATGTGCATGTATGGCTCACTCTTTTCACTAGAAGAAACAACGGCAAAATGGCTCTTCCAAGATAGCTATTGCATATTTTCACTGAAACAGAACAACAGATCAATGAAATGGAGAAATATCTGTGTAATTCTTAAAATCTGGAGGCTGCATCATTAGAATTTTTCATTTTATTTCATGAATACTTGTTGCTGTGTGACCGTCTATGGCACTAATCTGATAAGCTACAATTTCCTCCAATAAAATTGAGCAAACCCAAGCTATGTGTCAATCCGTACTGACAAGTAGACAATAATTCGGTTGGCTAATGAAGCCGTATAATTCATTCAACGTAATTGGGCTATTTTAAACTGGTCAACGCAAGTGCTGGTTACTTAAGTTAGTGCCCTTCTTCACAATGAACTGATACGCGATGACGTTTTTCACGGTTGCTTCCGCGTCAACAGTTACATTTCATGACCGAGGTTGGATTTCTGGCTTTCTGGCCTAGATGAACGGTTTGTTCTACATCTGCTTGTACGCGTGATCTGATTCAATATGCATACGGATTGACCGGTTTGAAAAGTACAAGGCACTGTTCCCAAAATTCACTTGAGCATGTCGAGGATCACTCCGAGTTACCGAATCCCGGAACATTTAGCGGTTTAGACCACTGCTGAAGGGAAGAAGAGCTTCGAAACATGTTAGTGTGTGACAAGGAATATGTTACCCACAAATTACCACACAGCTAACCGGTTATTTTTGTCCCAAATGGACGTACTACTTTGAAAATCATCACTGATAGGGAACTGGAAAAAATGGGACAGCGGAACAGTGAGTTCTATCTATGGAATGTGCTTAGTAATTGGAAACAATTCGTCAGCTCCTCTATGGAATGGAAAATCAGCATTTATTAAATGAATTTCACAATAAAAATAACTGTAAGATAAGTAAAACTAAATTGTTCATGATCTACAAGACTTACCATTAGTAAATTTCATTTGGCAATGGTTTTCATTCAGCTTGTGTACCATTTGATCCCTTACTAAAATCAGGAGCAGAAAAGCGATAGCCGAGGTAAAATGGATAAATTTTCATATGTCTACTTCTACAACCATATATCTATAACGGAAAATAAAAAAATTCATTCTGTAATTTCGGCGTATTTAGGAATTTACTATTTATATGGTCATTTCAATCTGTTATCTCTTCATCACCACGGATATGGTAACTATTCAGAGTAGGACTACTAAAAACCCATCCGACCACATATTGTTCCACCTTGTGAATAAGCCTGTAAATTAACCCTAAAAGTCGGTTATGGTAACAAGACTGACAATGTTGTGGACCCTGTGTTGGGTGCATCCGGTCCAATAAAATAGATCGCATAATTTAAACTGACTTATGTTGTGGAATCGTTTTGGGAGATCAACTTCCCATTCGTTAGCTCAGTGCACCTTGTATCCGTGTTTGGATAAGAAATCTGTTGGCTCTTTGGGCAGTTCAGTATCATCTAACAAAACAGTCCTTTTTCCATATAAACATCCAGGAACTCAGTCCCGCCGTCAAGGATTTCAGTCAGACCAATCCTCAGCAAACCCAACACACTACTCAATCCTGATATCACTGGCTCTGACCTAGGCAAACTATTCACATTTCAACAATTTGGAAGCCTTTGACATTTATGTTTTGAGCTGTTAATCGCCTAATCTGGACAGACACGATTTTGATCAGAATCCAGGCCCACAGGTACCGAGTTCCTACCCACCTGACTTTCAGCACTGGAGCAACAACACCGGTCCACATCTCCACCGGGTGATGCTGTATGTCAGTGATTGTTTGTTTTTGTTCCCATATGAGGCCAAATTTCATTTTAACTCTGCACCCTGATGTCTCCGTTGCTCACAAAGCTTTCTGTTCTGCGGACAAGAGCCTAAACTAAGTCGAAATTTGCTTCCTATATTGCAGTGACGTAGTCGGCAGTACTGACTGGCAGAATTCCCGTGAGGTTCTGTCAACTGATAGCGTCCATATTTCGATCACTGAGATAGCACACGGGCACAACATTGCAAAACAAGTAATCGGAATTTCTGTTTCGGTTTTTATTCACAAGTTCCAACCGGTACACGTTTGTCATCCGTTTTTATTCCCCGTCTACATTTTATAATACCGCTAAATAACTTCTTTACCCACAACCACTCCAATTTCCATATGTTCCCTCTCCGTTCTGATCTTTCTAACCTGGTTAGCTGGTCAGTTTGTCACAGCCCATTTCTCATCTCGCTTACAGATGCTTTTACTCATCAAAATGGTTTAGGCACTCGCACGTTACCGAATACCATGAAAAGTACATCTAGAAAGGATTACCAAAGAACGACAGTCGTCCACGAAGTAGCTTGAAATAACCATCACCCACTTTCCTGTGCGGTCTGAATGCAACTGTTCTGTTCTCACCAAAGTGGCAAGACTGACTTAATACTGAAAGCCGCTTCAGGCAATTTGTAAATTCTTTGTTTTTCTCAGTTGTGCATTACTGCAACCATTTTACTTCTCTCTTGTTAACCGTCAAGTTTTGTTACGCAAATACTTTATAGAGGTGGAAGTATCACTCAAGCAGTTATTGCACATAGCGGGACAATCAAGTGAAATCTTGAAGGAGTTCATTATACGCCACCATTACCAAACACCAAAATACCTCCCGGGCAGAAGTTAAGATGACTCATATCCCGCAGTTTAGAAAGATCTTATCCCGTTATTCTATTCGTTTGTATGTAAGACAATCCCAAAGGCATTCATAAGAACAATTTCACTTCTCGGTGCTCTGCTTTATCAGAGCTTGCCCGTTCTCTATATAACTAAACATTTGTTTGAGTTTTTGTAAACGTTATTGTATTTGGCGATAAAAGTCTCACTGAATATCCATCCAGTGGGATAAGCGAAGCAAAAGCTTTACTGAACTTGTCGTGAGCCGAATATGGATGACAGTTCACACTTCCGAAATTCCCACAAAAGTCATCTAACTTGACTTTCATCCTATCTGGCCGGCTTTCCATCTTTGGCCCAACTTGTATGACAAAAGTCTTCGCGTTCCATTGCCAAAAGGCTCACTTTGATTTTTGGCTCGTGATGTGCATGCTAACGACCGGTTGATTACGGTAAATCCCACAGTTTGCCTGAATTCCTGCAATTCATTAAGTCAGCGGACGATTTTCCGCCCGCAGAAGGAACCTTATCCGACACCCGATTATCAACGGTTTGGCTTAGTTGCACTGGACACTTGCTATCGGCCAGCGATCGCGTTTTACTAAAATCGGAGTGTAGGTCGTCACAGACACGCATTAACTTCCTGACGGTATTCGACTAAACTCCGATAGCCCAAAAGACTTCGCCCATCCGCAGAATCACCCTGTAAAGCAGTCATTCGTGTTAGGAATTATAATCAGTACATATATGCCGTACCCGATTTTGAGTAGAAAGCTTTAGCCATTAGGTTATCGGGCGAGCTCTGAAAGGTTTGATACGGCCCTTGTTCGTCAGTGAGTTGCACGCCAACGGGCCGCTGGTAAACAGCAATCGACACCGTATAGGCTTTATATCAAGCCTTAAATATCATCCCAGTAGAATAATGGCCAAGCCGTTTAAATCACAATCTTTCCTCTTGGATCTGCGTGTATGCTCGGATGAGGCAAAACATGAACTGCTGACAATTGTTAAAAACAATGAAACACCCATACGGTACGTCCATGTTTCATTACTAGTTGGTTGAGCATTGCAACCGAGTGGTTAACAGTTTCGTGAATCACGTAATCTTACTGTTGTTTACTTTCGACTTATTGATTTACTTCTCCGACTTAACGTAGCTGCCAATAAATGGAGCTAAGCTGAATTAGTTTGTCATTATTGACTTTAGAAGAAAGTGCACTGAGACACTTGGAGCTCCCAAGCAAGACCCCAGTGCGTGGGGGGGGGTTCAGTATATGTCAACTTGGCAAAAATAATACAAAAGCGAGGCATTAGTGTTATTAGTACTTCAGTTACCTCATCAAAAACACTGACCTAAAGAGAGCAGCACTATTATGACTCACTTTTCTCGGATATTGTCCGCATAAACGTAGTCAGTGCATCTGTATCAAAACAAACGGGATGCTGATGTCAGCCCCAAAATTAATTTGCACATATGTACGGTAACAGTTATATCCATGCCGGACCGACGTCTCAACTGCTGATCGTAGATAATCTACGAGCGAAGTAGCTGGGTGCTCACGTGTTCCTTACACCCACACTGGCGGACAAACGATTGGTCGCATGCGAGTACTACAACTTATAGGTAGGTGTGTCAAGTAATAGGTGATCGCATAGGTTACCATATTTCTGATGGCACGTCGGAAGCGTGTCGGTGAAAAACTCAATGCTTGAAATCACATTAAATTTCTTCGGCGGAAAATGCTTCGCTGCCAGGCTCAACGGTGTGCTTTTAAGACCTTGAAGAACTAAATGGCTTTGCAAAAAAGTCAGAGTTGATCAGTTATTTGCGGAAACATTCATAAAGGCTGGGTACGTCACTTGCTTTACCGCGTGCATAATTTTGCAAGTTATCAGGGTTAGTATATGTGCCTCTCAATGAAAGAGGAATCTTCAGTAACCACAATCAAAGTTAGGTGGTAATAATGGACAAAATTCTAGTGAGTATCGAGACATTCTGAGTGAAATATATGTGAAGGTTGAATCCAAATTCAAACAGGTGTGTTATGTTTAGCGTTAATGTCATTTCTGTACCAACGTGGCAGAGACCAGGTAAACGTTTTGTTCTCAAATAGATCGCCAAATAATAGATAAGATTAGAAGTACTTGGCAAAATTCGAAATTTTGAGTAAAATCAAGCTGAAACCTCAAACAAATAAAAATAACCGTCTTTGCACACTTCAAGAAAATATTTCTAAAGGAACAGGAAAGATGGCCACGCATCCCACCACGAAAAATAAAGATGACCTTTTTGCATCACTAACAGAAGCTTGGCATGAACTCCCATCTTCCAAATAAGGAAGACGGTTTGGTAGTTCTTATTCTGCTACTCGAGGACTGACAATAATCAAGGTGTCAGCTGATATGAAAAATGAACTGAACAAGCGAGATAATGTTCTATTTCTTTTATGCAAAACGCGATCTTTTTTACTTGTCCAAGGGTGTCGGATGTGCTGAGGGTGACAAAAGTCGATTGCCGATGGGTGCTAATTTAACGAATAATTGAATTGCAACGTTCCTTTTGGCTGATGGTTTAGGGCATAGTTAGGCGTGGATAACTTTTTCAGCAACCGTAAATGCAAACCGTAATTAATGTTAAATAAGTGATATTCACACGTAGGCTGGGGATAATATAGAGCAGTGCAAAACTTGATTTCGCTTACAGTTTCATAGGCAAAAGGCTACCTTTTATCATTTGTGCTTCAAATTGGCCATAGTGTTTGTAGAGGTGAGTAAAATATTTATCTCCATTTGAAGATGGATTTTGTACTCTCAAAAGCAAATGAGCCACATGGTTCCAGCTTGGATAGCAAAACTCTTGTGACTGATTTCAAGATAAAAAGCAATTTTTGTTCTCAATGCAACCAAAGGGTTACAAGTGCAATAGATAACGAAAATTTCGAGCAAGGCATAGTTTTAAGTTAAACATGCAAAGTACTTTGTTATAGTTTGGTGCCTCTCGCGATCCAGGTAGATCAGCAGCTAAAACCGTTGCAACCACGTACTTTATCGGACTATATGAACTTGTCTTCAGCAGTCACTTTTTGCCTGCTATCGAATGACAATATCCATCGGTCGCTCATTCTAAACAACTACTGCCGGTCAATCGAACGCCACTCAATGGGCAAAATATGGGTCTTTACTGTACGAGGTTCAAGGAAAACGATGTACTAGCGTTGCAAACAGCCCAAACAGCTTGCTCAGCATGAGTATGCATTATTTTGAAGTGGCAAAATAATTACCAAACCGAATGTATTAGGGTTATAGGTCTGTGTGCTATGCTCAAAGCAAACTTTCGTTCAACAAAGCGAGATTTTAGTAGTAGGAGATTGAATGTTTTCATGAAATAATTCACCATGTGATATCATCGCCCAACTCACCATAAAGAAACCATGGAAGCACTGTACAGCTGTTTCATCCTTGTTAGGAATCATGAGCAGTGCATATCCACAGCGCCCCAAATGGGACGCGAACCCGGGACGAACGATTCTGAGTCGAACGCCTTAGCCATTACGCTACCGGGCAGGCTCTGAACGGTTTGTTCAACTTCACCACATGATAGATAATTTTGCACATATCCGTCACTGATTTGCACGGTTACTGTTCGTTAGCTCACAGCCATCGACCTCTACTGATAGATGACTTCTCTGCAGGTAGCCTAAGTACGACGAAGGCTTTGGATATGACCCACAGAGCTTGATTACTTGGTACATTTTAGTAGTAGGGAATTGAATGTTTTCATGAAATAATTCACCATGCGATATCGTCGCCCAACTCACCATAAAAAATCCATGGAAGCACTGTACCGCTGTTTCATCCTTGTAAGGAAGTTCAACAAACCGTTCAGAACCTGCCCGGTAGCGTATTGGCTAAGGCATTCGACTCAGAATCGTTCGTCCCGGGTTCGCGTCCCATTTGGGGCGCTGTGGATATGCACTGCTCATGATTCCTAACAAGGATGAAACAGCTG
>LUCM01011652.1:243982-274650 GCA_008360955.1 Fasciolopsis buskii | reverse complement strand
CCCTTCGACTGAAATAATCGCTCTACTTCGTCTTCGGTAGCTTGGACACGTATTGCATATGCCTGTCCATGGCCTACCTTTTCGTGTTTTTTGCACGTGCTTTGCAAGGCTGGATAGATTGACGTAAAGGCCAGGCTGTGACTTTGCGTGGATGGATGAAGAAGTTGGTTTGGCTTTGGCCCTGGTTGGGATCCAAGAAGTGAAGATTGTTGTTGGTTGGGGACGCCGAGAGATGTAGTTCAGAACAGAAATCAGTGGCGCGAATGCTGTGTGGCTTGTCTGTATACATCATACCCTTAGAAATCATCCGACTCTAGCCAAAAGAATCACAAAATATGTTCGGTGAAAGCACAAAATCAGTTGGCTTATTATAGTTTATTATTCCCCCGTCCTTATTTCTCCGTCTTCTCCGAAGTTCTATTTACATATAAGTGTTGTGGGTGTTTTGAAGCTTGTGTATTATATAAAATTCACACCAGGGCTTCGTCATCTTTCCCAACTCAATAAAGCGCCTGTGAAAAACACCCTGTTCTCGACATTTTGATTGTTTTAAAAATGTCGCCTTGGTGATCAAGAGAAGACCTGGAGAAGGTCAATAAAGTCATATGGATGAACCATCTGCGTCCTCAGTTTGTCTATGGAATACATGACTGGTGCAATAAATGGATCATGTGGTGTGTAGACTTTATCGAAAATTGCTTTGCATGCATGGATGCATTCGGAGTTTTCGACAGGACTGATTTGGTTTCACTCGGTTTCGTTTTTCAACCTGTTTTTTGCTAGTGGTCTCCACCCTGACATCACAAACTCTGTCCTTAAGTTTGCTCCCTGTAGTTGCTTCTGAACAATATATTTGCCATTGTTCTGACTTTCCGTACGAAGAGCAAATTTAAAATTATTTTGCACCGGAATTACCCTGGCAATGTAAGATTCATTTACTTGACCGGCTTGGCTTGAATTCAAATTTCATCTTAGCAGAGCAGGAGCTAGTACATGTAATCTGGTTTCCTGATTTCAATTTTCTCGAGGATTCTTTTTACCGTTCCTTTTTTATGAAATGTAAACACCCTTGTTTACAAAAGACATTCAAGTGCAACTAAAAAAGCCGCAGATGAACCAATGTCCACGGGGAACAGCAGTATTTTCATTGACAGTGCGTAATATGTCAAAATACCCTAGAGCGAGCAAGAGTGGACTTTATGGACATTCGTGATTACTTCACATCTGTTCAACACAACTGTCTCCCAAATGCGGTCACGTGCCCAGTTCTGATGAAATCTTCCTAATCAGGTGATCAGATTGGTTCAAATTATTGATCGACTAACTTCTGCTTACTTATGTCCCCCGAGAAATGGGTGGCGGATTTGAGACCAGCACTAATGCTCATAACGCAGCAAGCTTATTAAACGAGCCATGTGTATGTGATCTGATCCGCCCGGACTATTCTAACAGGCGTGCTCGCTCCTGCTCACATTCCAAATCCCATTCGCGTGAACAGCATGGCACAAAACTACCGGCGATAGAATCCACTGGCACGAAACGTGATGCAAACGGACAGCTAATGAACAAATGTCAAAAGTCACCCTGGGGTGACGTGAAGGAGGGTAAAGTTCAGGCCAGTGAAACACTCCGATTCCCACTTATTTGTAAACGGTGGTCACCAATACCGAACGCCGGGCGCATACGGCGTCAGTCGGAAACAGATAGTCGAGGCAACTGTCCTGGTTTACTTGGAAACTCTAACAATGGCAATTATGACCCCGTTAGTCGAGTTTCATCACATATGGGTGCGAACGGTGGTAGTACCTGTGGAACAAGCCGAACCATTGGTGGTAGTGGTGGCAGTGGTGGGCCAACACCAAATCCACTCCTATTGCCGATCAACTTTACAGACATGGGAGATGGTTCAGAGAAGCGGCTACGAGTAAAAATGAAGCGAATCAAGTCAACTAGTGATGATCCAGACAAAGATCATGCCTTTCCAACACTGTCCACTCTACACCCAACTAAAACAACGGGATCTCAATGACAATTTTTTCCCCTACTAGTTAACTTATCGGAGCTGAGCTTGCCTAGACCAACATACATGCCCTCTCTCTCTCTGTTCATATTTACACATGCTACACAGAATATAAGTTAAGGATGGTACTCACTGGGTCGAAACTATTCAACTTCCATGGTCCGGATGTTAGATTCTCCGGTCTTCCATGTACCAACTAAGTTCTGGGAATATCACCTTCACGATGACACACACAAGTCGCGGAGAGTGTGAAATGGCTAGTTTTATTTGTACATTTCAACTTCACCAAAACCACAACACATCCATTTTATTCGTTTTCTTCATCTACTGCTGATGAAGCTTGTTTGGCAAGTTCAGGTTTGTTTCTGCACTAGATTCCACACTAACTGGTGTGATTCTCAAGGCCAGGAGCAAATACAAGAGGAAGTAAAAAAAGTCAGATTTGAAAAATCTGTGTTTTCATTCATTCTGTGCAGCTCCATGTACTAGAAACAAACTTATTACGCAAGTCCCGTTTACTATTTTTCAACGTTCACACATCCACCTGTCAACTATATGCGTGTGAAACCTCTTAGATAATACATGCTTGCTGTGTAGTCTTGACGGTTGATCAAGCCTATCATACTTGGAGTTTTATCTTTAACTATTCAGTCAGTTAATATCCATATGTCGTAACCCTAAATCCTCGTCACATGGATACAATTGGTTTTATGATTATCAGAACTGACCTTTACCTCATTCCACCTGATCATGTTCAGCTGGATTCTCACTTATGCACTTCCGAGTAGTATTGAAAGCGACAAAATGATTAGATAATTCGCCGGTTCGCCATGGCGTGGTGGACTAAGTTTAATTACGTGCTGACATGTTTTCTTGCGTTTCAGTTCAACTGTGAAAGACACACACCGGATGATTTAAACAGCGATGTCTTCCATGGCTTCATTTGGTGGCTTTCATAGACTTGGTGTTTAGACAACACACTATTCATCGCATATTAATGGGTTATGACCATCGTGCAATAAAGCTGTTCACTCGGTTTGTGATGTAGAATTTGCTCAGTTATTGGTTCGTTTTAGTTTTTACAATGTGTTTCCACTTTGATTGCTACCCCGCCGCACGATCACCTCGGGGATGTAATAGACGGAACGGCAAAGAATTAGTCAACCAAAAAGGAAGTAAAGGAATTTCCAGGAAATTCGTTCTGAAGTATCTACGCCCAACTCACCATTATGAAACTAGGAAAGCACTGTATTGAAAGTCATCAACCATCAACATCCATTGGAACCCGAAATGGGACGCTAACCCGAGCATAGCTATTATATTTCGAACGCCTTAGTAATTAGACCAACCGGACAGGCTCACAATGGGTTCTTGAACATCAAAGCCATATGATATAGCACCCCTATCTTTCATTGGATTTTGCAGACGGAAGACCTTTGGTTACTAGGTTATTGATCTCTAAGGGACGGACTGCTTTTTTTTGAATACATATTATATATATGTATATATATTCGTAATCACAGTCAAAATGGCACGGTGAGGTATATGACTATAGTTTGATCGACAACTGCATCTCTATCTCCTTCGTCTAGTTCCAGCGGGCCTGATTATCTTTAGCTTTAGACCGTGATAAACAGTCTGCTTTCTGGCAAACTGTCAGTCGAAACGTTTGCCTATGATTGCTCTCTCAATGTCATTAATTAAAGTTTTAAGGACTGGAACTGTATTATAACTTTGGCATGTCCTGCATACTTCGTTCACAACCCAACGTTTGTTTAGTACCACAAGCACAGTGAAAGTTTCTTGTCCAAGGAGACTATAACAGGCTGGTTGTAAGCCGCCATCTGAGTGTGCAAACGTCACATGCTGTTGGTTACCAAATAGCCTTTGACTCCAAATATGAGACTATCAGCTTGTGACTAAGCATGATAATCCACACCTGGGGTGCCCCGCAGCAGTGATTTATCCAAAAGAACATTTATTCCACTCTTAGTTGAGGTCTCAAAACTGCAGCATGAGGCGTGTGCGAATGCATATGGGTATGAATATATTCTGACCCTAAACCTTGCTTGCTTGCGTAACAGCCCGCCGGTCGATCCAGGTGAAAGTCGGATTGAGAGCACGTCACATTGTCTGCGGAAAAGCACGATAAATTATCGTAGGTGTATGTTTAAAACGTGTTGTGCTCACAGATCACCACCATCCCTTTCGTGCTAGACTTGAAAGTAAAGAGGGAAAGTTCTGCTTCTGCGCCAGCCTTTCTCAACGAAACCGGTTTGGAGTACAGACATCTTAAAACAGCTGATTCTAAATGTTCGCCGATTTATGACAAGAACGATAGAGGAAGATCTCCTCTTGATCAAGGGGCCAAAAAGACCGATTTCTGCGCAGGAGTTCGGTGTGCACAACCTATGCCTCAAGAGAGTAACCAAGATTTTTCGTTCCATCTTAAGGAGCGCGAGTCATTGTGTGCGCTGCTAAGATTAGCCGCCGAAATGTAGTATCTACATCAGCCTACATAAGAAGTTTGAGGTATTCCAACCAGCCATCTCTATACCAGTTTCTGAATTATGTCAGAAATAATTGGGACTAACGCTCCGCTGACCTACAGACATCTTGTTTATTTATGTGTGAAAGGTAGTGAATCTCATATGAGAACGTCTCGTATCTGGCTTCAGTTACATTGACTGTCTGTGTGTTGCCCCACAATTTATGAGCAGGACTACACCTGTCAGGTTTTGTTAAGGCAAGTGTTTCTAACACGTCCCGAATACTTTTGAAATAAATCACAATGTTTTTTGCCGTCTTCCGAAGCATATGGGGAATGGTGTAATTATGTAACAAAGCCTGACACAAACCCGGAAAAGAAGTACAGAGCAGCGGAAGATTAATGAGATGTTACGTAACACGGTGAGATAAACGACTTATCCATGTGGTTTTATTCTTCTTGGCTTTGAAAACTGATAACTGATCCCAGTCCAGATCCATTTATCCAAAAACACCGTATGATCCCAGACACTGGGTTCTGGTCCAAAAGTAGAAATCTCATTGTTAGTATCGAAATTGTAGTCGTTAGGTAAAATTTGAAGGAATTAACTGTTATTGGCAAAACACTTTAGGTTGAGCACTCTTCTGTTGCACACCTTCAGATAGACACAGGTGGGCTATTCCAAGGAAAGCAGAGTGTGAATGGCTGGTGGACCACAGAACTGAATGCATGGTAATACAATGGTACATATACATAAATCCACGATTTTGTTATGCGCAGTATGCGGCCACGTGAACGTAGCCATAGTGCATGCATAAAGCAAAAAATTATTTGCCTTATATATGACTTTATTCGTAATGCATAAATGTGCGCTGGTTAAAGCAAGCACAAAACTTTTGTTCCCTAGGCTAGTTAACCGAGGTCATTAGTCCGAACACAAGCCTGCACACTGCTTTAGAATAACCAGTCAGTAAATCTAATATGACAGATTAGACCATTAAGCGGGATTGCGACACAAGCCGACTGAGCACATATCAAGTAGTTACAGGGATAATCAGAAGCTTCTCATGATCCTGGCGCCGATTTGAGAAAGACCACAAACACATTAGCTGCGGCATCGTCCTGGTTCAAACACAAGCACCAACAGACAAGCACATACATACTCAGTCACCCTTAGTTCTGCATTTCAATCCTCGTTAATTTTATTCTCAGTCGACCGAGAATTACTCAACCGGCTTGACACACAAATTCAAGCAGTGATCTAATCAGAGTAAAAAGTGGTTATTCGAAACAAAATGTGCATCGACCATATGGGCGACTTTAAGAACGGATTATTGATCACAATCGACTTCACGACTTGTCTTTGTTCCAGTCAGCACAAAGACGCGAACTTGCTGCGAGTAAAATGACAGACAACGTTGCCTTGGCTCCAGCACCGTCGTGCTGGATGCTGAGTCCGACAACTGGAAGGTGTCTAGTCAATCATACATGTCGACTAAGTCTGGAGAAGCCCGAGCCAGGAGGACAACGTCGTGACTAACAGAAGGCAACCAAGACGATCCTATGTCACACCTCTAGGTCTGGAGTTCCATGCTTATTTCATCCTTAGAAAATGGATCTGTCTAAACATACCACAATACATGTGTCCAGATAGATTCGGGGGAAACTGACATTGGAGACTACCTAAACAGTGCTTCAAAGTTCTTCGCCCACCCTACAATAAAATGCTCTTGATTAGGAATGGGCGAACCATCAAATTCGCGGACCTTTTACTCACGTCCAGTGTCCTCTAAACGGAAACTCTAACAAGATGCTGTGGCTTGCGGGTATCTCCCAAGGCGGTGGCATATTCCATCTTTAATGCCCGATGAGACCACATTTTATGACCCTTATACAGGATTGTATTAGTTTCACATTCCCTTACGAGCCTAACTTCGTTGAGCTTACCACTAACTGGGTTCGAATAACGTGTACGAAGAAGACACAGAGACTCAACAGAAATCCAGGGTATCGAAACACAATGGGTAGGGACACAGTTCACTAAACAGGCACCATACAAGGCATTCCTGCTAAATAACTGGTCTTGGTTGATATTATTTAACGGGGAAATTCCAGCGTCTCAGCTACCGCGCTGCGTCTCAGACTATTTATCGTACCCAACCACCACTGTCGTCTACGTTTTGTACGTCCACCAGAGAACATGAACAACTGGGTGCAGACTAACACGTAGGCGGAGTCGAGGCGAGTGCTTCAGTACAACCGATAATCTTGTGAACAGTCTCATCGCTTATAGCTAACAGGGACGTAGTCAACCTGGGCCATCGCGAATTCGAAGAGGGAAGAGGCCAGATGACACACCGGCGATTCGAACTTCTGAAGTTCGTACTAGCGAGGGACAAACGATGGTCTGAGCACAAGGTCGACAACCGTTCTAA
Source organism: Fasciolopsis buskii (assembly GCA_008360955.1). Taxonomy (NCBI): domain Eukaryota; kingdom Metazoa; phylum Platyhelminthes; class Trematoda; order Plagiorchiida; family Fasciolidae; genus Fasciolopsis; species Fasciolopsis buskii. Next base: position 267,707 of record LUCM01011652.1, on the reverse strand, counting down.
GATTTTTGGTCGGTAGGAACCATGACCAGGTCGACCTCCTAAGTGCTCCTCGTTCGAGGACAGCCTACCTAATTTAGCGTTCACGTCCCCTGCTAAGTTCACCAATATCATCCCACTTTGCTGCGTCTAAGTGGTTATGCGACTTTGGTTGGGAAGTGTCCGTAATTGTATGTGGGCTGAAATCTGCGGGTGCGTACACTGAAACGACGAACAAATTGCTTCTATCCGAGTGACGACTGTTTACTTTCCACGAATCTCTACATCTCGCTTCATACAGCCGTTTATCATCTGGGATCAGGTTATACAGTTTTTTCATTGAGTGTCACAGTACAGCCACCAGGATCAGAATCCGCAATCTTGGGACTCCCATAAAGGCTCGCATGACCGCTGGAGCGTGGAATGTCCACTCTTGAATGCAGTATGCCTCAGAGACTTGGGTCTTCAGTGTACGAGATAAATAGGTCCAATTTCTAATGCACACTTGCGTTCGTGCATTGAGTTTGAATAGTTTTGGGGCCATCGAAGAAAAAGAAGGCAAAGGAATTTCTGGTGAGAACCGGGTTAAAGCCGAAATGGAACGCGTGATGACAGGGATAGGACTTCCTTCGGTGTTAATGCCAATAGTAGTGCCGGTTAAAGTTGTCAGTGAATGTGGAACTATGGAATTGGAAAGGGGGTAACATAAAGGTCAGTCACTTAGTGGCGTTTTGATAGCAGCGGTCTCTGTCTCTAACTACTTTGCACTTGTTGTGTAATAAATGTGAAAATAGGGGCTATTGATAGGTTACTACTATTGACTATTCTCCAAAGTCACCTCCGTTCTGATTTACCGCTGGTTAGGCCGCATCACCCAACTCCATCATCCTTATTGTATATTATTGCGGAACCCTAGAAAGCACTCCGAGGTTACAATGGACCAACCAGCTTTACAAAGTGTATGATTCTATGCTGGTCTAAGGCAAATTCAACTCGTTGAATGGTGGCGTCGAAGGCCTACAAGCTTCAGCCTGAAGAATATGGACGACGAAGATATGAAAACAATCAACACAAAATATGGACTCACACTGACACTCTCGTCAGCAACGCAAATGTACTCGCAGATAGAGGTGATACGGCAATCTAGGTTAGTTCAATTATTTTAGTTTTTGGCTTCGCAATGTTATTTCTCGGTTCTGGTAATTAGTAAGAAAAATAAATTGCTCTTAGTGCTTCCGATTAGGGATGGTCTGTACTCTGGACTCTTGTTCTCGAGCACTTATTCAGACCAAGATCCAATCTCATGCAATGAACAAAGCACAGCGTGTAGATCCTAAATCCAAAAACCAATATTAGATCGAAACTTAGGCTCAGTTCAGTCTGTATGACCGTTAGTCTTGCGCTAACGTGCTCTGTTTTTGATTACTACCTTGCAGCACTGATGTGTTTCCCGGCGAATATGGAATAAATACATAAATGAAATTCAGTAAACCTTAAAAGTGACCAGTTACAGGCCAAAGTCAAGTCCATTCTTGGTTCACTGCAGTCGTTGTTCCTACATGGATGATGATCAACCTGCCAAGGCCACCATTTCAGCTGTGACAATCGCGCCAATACTAACAAAGATTCCCAAGTGATAACAAAATGCCGGACAGAGCTCACTTGATAATGAAATTCTTTATACATTACACTAGGTGTTACTTTCGAATTAGGGAAAACGACTGGGAAGCACTTTGCGTTTGAAATCACACAGTCAGAAGTAACAGTTATGAATTAGTGTGCAAGTTGGCCAATAGGCACAGAAATCAGATAATCACAGTAAGTCATGATAGGACTATTAAACCCGCCTGAAAATATCTGAGCCCATGGGAGCTCGTGTGACTGTGTGAAGTACAACTCAAAATCACTTGGGTGTACTCGACCGGTTAAGTCAGCGAGAAGATTCCCAATCGAGATACGTCACCAGTAGGGGCCCTTGACTAAGGTCCGTTTGCAGATTCCAATGATCCAAAAAGACCCATGCTGAACACTGTAACATCTGATAAAAGTTGATGGAGGGCTAATTGGTGCAGGAAAGTTAGAGCTCCGTTGTTCTAGTCCAGTAAGTCGTTGACTCAAATTCGCAAATATTTTCGACCCACTGGTCAAGATCGTACAGTATTTCTCCTTGACCCGACTTCATTCTTTGGGAAACTCACAAACTTGTACAGGATTGCTCGGGTCTTGCTACTGCGGCAATTACTTGTTTTCCCCAGATCAACAAAAGGAACAAAACCATCAGTTTTGTCTGTTGCCTCTGTTTTGACTATTTTTTTCGTCGGCTGTACCTTCGGGCGTTCCATTCGGCTGACTTACTCCTGGGTTCCGCAAAAGTTTGTCCTAAAACCACTGAAAATGAATTTCCAAAATTCCATGATATAAACTAGGTACCACTGTTAAAGAAGAAAATGACCACAGTGATTTCTACTAGTTTGCGCTGCTTGTTCTGTTCACGGTTTTCTGACCACAGTTAAATTGTTATCATAATAAACAAAGCTAAGTCGGACAAAATACAGCCTTCCTTATAGCTTCCAAGTTTATCTAACAGAAAATCAATCTCCAGCAGATTTTTTTATTTTGTTTGGATTTGTCTATATTCGTCGTTATCTGCTATCTAGATGTTCTAGTTTCTGACATGCAGTGATCAGGTTGATCAAGCGTCTATTACCAAAAAGGTTAAAGATTCGAATCCCAGATTCGCTGGTCGTTTGGATGGTAGATAGCAACTCATCGTCTGACTCGCTACCACACTTGACCTATTGAAACCTTATGTGGTTCTATGTTATTCGAAGTGGGCCTCAGTGGCCATGGGGTATGTCCCTCCAGCTCCATTCATGCAGAAACCGAGCCATGAAAATGGCAATTTTGGGGTGTAAATTACATCGCCACTCATTTTGTGTTCCCATCAAAAGATATTGATATTCCCCAACAGCGATGGTCCATCGCAGAAAAACTTTGGGCCTCCTAAGCTAACCAGAACTCACAACTACTAAAAACTGTGACCTTCCAAAGCAGTCCCTCTAGAGGGCTGAGAAAAATGAACGTCCCTTTTCTTAAATATTATTCACTAGGTCTTATTCCATACTGACTGCAGAATCCGTGTGGCTTAGGATCCAACAAACTGGGGTCTGAGTCAAGCACAGTCACCATTTTTGTTGACGATCATTTATAAACTACGAAGGTCATCGTAAATTAATATTCCTAGTTGCTTGACGGCAATTCAGAAATTTTCTTTGCCAGCAGCAGATAGTTAACTTTTAGTTATAAACGATGTGGTTTCTAATACAACGTGAAACTACTTTCAGGAAAACTGCAGCCCTCGGAGAAAACGGACACTGAATAGTCACTGGCCCGACAACTGAAGAAACAAACAAGAGAGGTGGAAAAAATATCCAAACTCGAAGAACCCAGCCCGGGATTAAATTATCAGAAAGTGCTGGAACGTCTCCGACCCCGGACTGTACATGTGAAAACAGCAAGATGAGCATGGCAACGGGAAATCACGTTTTTCAGGTTTATTTGCAAATTACTCGTTCATAAATGAATTAGGAAGCAACGTCCTTGGTAGAATACCTCTGGAACAATGACAACCGAGGAGTGTTGGCTCTTTTCTTTCGTACGTCATCACTGTTCTAATTGATTGTTTGTAATTACGGACATCAAAGAAGCTGGTTTGCACGTAATTCGCTTGCATAAATATCGCGAAATGTGACCGAACTTTTATAGACAGCACAAGACAGAGCGAAGCACATCGTTTTCATATGTCCTAAAACAAAAATGCACGCGCTAGTACCAAATGGGGACCTACTGGAAATGATACCAAAGCATCAGAGGATAGTATGGACGATCAGGTAAACGGTTGATCTGATCACCATAGATGCAACTCGTGGTAAAGTACAGAGCGACCCAAGACCGGCGAGGTTTAAGAACTGATTTGTGAGTACTGTAGTGGTCTTGAAATATTACCGACTTATGTTGTCATTTGGGAGTACAGGTTTTCACAGACTGCAGGGTTTCTGGTCGGGGTTTGTGAAAGCCACAGTGATGGTCGAACAGGACAAGGACAGTTTGAATGTGCCTCTTAGCTAAATTGGTAGATACTCTTCGTTGATTGGCCTAGAATTCAATACAAAGTCAAAATGTTCACGATACCTCCTGACCACACTCGTAGATTCCTATTAAAATGCCGAACAACAGAAAAATATTTTGAATTTCACTCACTCTATGTGTACCATTCAGACCACTAAACAAGCCGCAGGTGATGTCAAGTGGCCCCCTCTGAAATGTCCACGCCACAATTCTCTGTCTCATTGTGTGGTTGCGAAACGTGAACTTTGTGAGATAAACATACCGGACTAGTTCAGTCACCGCTGCCTTAGGTCTATCCTGAAAATAAATTAAAATGAATAAGTCTCGACCGAATCCTTCCTACGTCGCCACTGCATCGCGCGCATACAAAGCTGCCTCGATTGACATACCGGTCATCTCGATTGGAAAGTGAAACCTCAGCATGAATTCAAACGCTTCCTTACCCAGTTCTCCATGCTTTCTCTAATCCGAATACATTGCTATATATTGCACGTCGCGTTCGTACTCTGATTTTGCACTAGACTGCACGGGATTCAGTTACCCTGATATTCGCAGTTTCATTTTTGGAATAGCGAGTTGGATATGTTGTGATGCAATTCACTACTGCATGGGCTGCCTATAAAACTCATCTCCCTAATGACTGACGTTGATAAAAGGCGCCTTTTGTTTTTTGTTTATTGTAAGCTGTTTTCTTCCTTCTGGTATTGTTTAGAGATGGCGGTGATGCCGAGCCTATTTTCAGGCTGACGTAAGATGCTTACGGTCAGATGAGAATTTCGGTATTTCCAAAAGATGGGCTAAATTTGCTATACCATAAGTCGAAAACAACACTTTCCCTCCACTTTAGGCAATAAGAGCACAACTCAATGAATTTATCCATGCAAAAAAATATCCTGCTCGAGATTTTATTCTTGAACATCAGACACAGGTCTGAATGCTTAATTATGGTCCCCAGCTGGATGATCCAACTCGAGATCTTTTATATCCGGGAAAAATATATCAGAACTTCCGCAAAGATTTGTGGAAGGCTTGACAGCAATGTGATAATTCCTGGTGCAAACTATTTAACACAATCCGGCACAGCTGTACTATTGCCTGCAAATACAAACAACTAATCAGAACAGTGACTACTCCGTAAAGTGAAGAACAAACATTGCAAGACATTGAGCGACCTAAAGGTATTTTGCCAGCGACGCTTCTGTCTAATATATATATATATATATATATATATATATATATATATATATATATATATGACTTGCCTTTAAACTTTACGTGGTGCTCTATTTCCAGGTCCTCCTTGCTGTCTTCAACTGCGTAGTGCGGGGTCAGAACTAACGCAATGCGTGTTGAGTCGTGTCAGTACCCTAATACAATCGATCACAGCGTCATTATTAAGCTTAAAGGATTAATCGACATCAGGATATCAAAGACAGTAACGGCCTCAGATTACAAAATTTTGTTCGCTTCTGTCAAATCAAATCATTGAATCCGAACAAGGACTTCGCCATAGTTCCAAGTTTCAAGCAAGTACTTTGTTTCCTATAGGCCACCAGGTTTTCTCGATGGTTTAAGTGATCCTGATGACTGATCGGCTTACTGGACTTTGGTTCAGTTTCATTTATTTATTTATTTTGCCTTTATACATTACGAGTCAGTCAAGCAACTTCTCAGAGTTTATTGTACGAATGGGTATTACATTTGACAACTCTGCCAGCCGGCAGTGGCATGGGTTCGAACTCCACTATCACAAAGTTTTTAACGAACAGAAATGATAACCGAATGGCCACAGTAATCAGCTGCTAGGTTTTAGTAGGCACGAACGAAATGCAGATAAGAAACAGTTCAAAAGGTAAGGTGAGTCTGAAGATATTCCTACTATTGCCTCAATCACGAACACTGCGACGGCGTTCCTCATATTATTTTCAAATTATGCCAACACTGCGGACTGATATCAGAAACAGTCGGAATTCGGAAAGGAGATACCTGTTTTTCAAAAGTCCAACAAGCTTACCTTCTCCGGCAGACTGTAAAACAATGGGACAATACATCCTACAGTGCTTATATGCAAACATTCCCCTATAAGGATGAATCCCTCTCAGACCGACGTGAACAATATCTTGCTAGTTGAAGGACAATTTTGAACAGGTTTGTCATGGTTCTGAGTAGTTTCGACATAGTTTCGAAACAATTTGATAAATGCGGTAGTTTAGAAGTTGATATTCTGAGGCATCCGAACAACCAATTGCATTGGAAAACTTCAGAGTTCAAAGACCATCCAAAAGAGAGATCACAGAAACCGAACGGACAGTTAAATGTGTATGACGGGAGTCATATTCATGACTGGCTACTTAGCTAAGCCATGTTACTCGTACTGTTTTTGTTGTAACTAGTGGTTTCCGGGCTGCAACATTGAATTTGATTGCGTAAGTGCACGCATATTCCAACTACCAGCCCACTGCTGGCAATAGCCACCGACTACAGTGATTTGAGCGAGCCCTTCGTGATCCTGCCCGTAGGATAACCGCCATTCTCTTAGCGTAATCTTCATGTATATGTTAGCACTTCCGACGGCAGGTCAAGCAAAATCCCTACTGGAAACCTGATTTGAAGAAGTAAAACAATTTGGCCCGATATAGTATGCGACACTTGTCAATGGAAGACAAACCGAATCCCTAACTCCAAGCAGCTTGCCTCAAACTACCAGCCATCGGCACTTGGGTTCAAAGACATTCATGGAACTGATTTATCTGTATCAAAAATCCAGGTTCATTAAATTAAATAGGACACGATGATGTGTCACCAAATATGGGAACGAGTTTTCGCGTGAATCAGCATAAAATAGTCGAAAATAGGGAAAAAGTGAAAAAAGAACAGTCACTCAGACGACTCCAGTGTTAACAATTTGATCGATAAAATATGACCAGCAGTATTCGGATTTTTTTTTTTGCGATTTGGAAGCAACCAGAAGGGGGAAATGGAATGGAGAGGAAATTAGAACGTTTTTAAAGTCCAGTGGACATCCGAACAATCTTCAGCACCTGCTGATGGCCTCCAGTGATGATGACTGTCCTCCGATTGCCAGAATTGATTGATAATGCTGATTTGTGTTTGGACCGTAGGCGTATGGACCACCATTTTGCCCAAAATCACTTTTGGACCCATGAAGTAATATGTATACTTTACCATTCGACTTATAAAAATCCCCAAATACAGCTTTGTGCAGCTGAAATCGTTCATCGGCAAAATCTGTCAACTCATATCGGCCATTCAGATACTAGCTTGCATATAGTATTCAGTTCATACAAATCGTCTAACTTTAGGTTGGCAAATACCGCCACCAACGTGGTCACATGTTAGAACGGTTCGTTACGCATCTATCACCTAATAAAATGACAGAATAGCTTCCCCAACTGACAGGAGTAGAATCAACTCTACAATAATACAAGCATTTCTTATTGAGGTCAGAGCGCAAACTGACAGCATGGTCGTGGATTTTAACTTGGAATTTGGCCCCTTTGAGCTCTTCACTTTAGTTCACGAGTATTCTTGCTTCTCAACACCTTTGATCAACATCTGGCTTGATCCTTTGGTGCACTTTCTGGAGCTCGTGTGATTCGTTGGTGCATGTGTATGTGTATATATGTCTGAAATGGACACCCACGGTCAAGGAACGGCGAGACCTGGCTACGTAGCATCGGGAAGCAACGGGTAAACAAAGTGAGCCTTACCCATTCCAAAGTGTTTTGGTTGGGAAAGAGTCTCATCGTTCAATTTAACAGTCTTGTGGTCAAAAATTAGCTCAGAAATAAAGGAAATCCATGTAATTACAAGTGAAAAGAATTTGATTCAATATTCGACTAATCGAAATGGTGAGAATCCATTTTCTGACCTTCAAAATGCCGTTCTAAACAAATTCAATCTCAGTAACCGAGATGCCTACCGGGGTAGACTAAAACGTTCTATACTAAACGTTCAAAGCTCACGGATACGAAGTTCAAGTTAGGATACATACCCGAAAAATTCAGTTCATTTTATTCCATTTCAGCCATCCGGCACACTCTTTATTTCTCACGGAATTCCTCACCGGTTACATAGCACACTACCATCTAAACACTCTAAATGGGCCTGATCGAATTAACATAGAGCTTGGTAGAAAAACCGCTTGTGGGCTTTTGTTTACTCTTTATCTCTTATGTGTGAACCTGCTTTCAGAAAAAACCGAACGAAAACTCCATCAGTGTAGTGATTATGTCATTATCCAGAATCAGATAAACGTTTTCTGAGCTTCAACAATACTGCGATTTTCATTTGAAATTTATCCACAGAATCAGTCACATTTGATCAAATGCATTAACTGTGGTTTCGATAAATGAATTTCAGGAATCAGGCAATCTACGTTTAGATACAGAGTTTCTTGTTTAGCTTTCCCCTTTATTGTATGCTCTAGTGGGGGAAACCGTGAAAAGGATGGATTTAAATAATAACGCTAATCAGAAAAAGAATACACAAAGTTACCGAGCACCGTGCCAATCCGAGAACCTTTTGACGGAACCGGGTTTGTTTACACAGCAGCATCTGGGGTGTTTCATCGCCAAATCAATATCTATAGGCACTCCACTGTCCCATATTTAGCTCGTGCCTTGACAGACCGTGACCATGTTTCAGCCGATTTCCTGAGCAACCTATTATAATGTGCTCTGATAATTCCTCGATGAGTTTTCTTTTCATTCTTACAAGGTGTAACTTTTCCCATGTTCCCCCAAGTTTTTTGACAGGAATGCGACATTTTTTGTACACAAAAGTATATACGATGCAATACAATAAAATACAATAGAGTTCAGGTTCTTCGTGCACTTTTGAATTCGTTCTGCCAAACAGGCACATGTTGACTAGTAAATTCTTCCCAACCAAAGTAGCGATTCTCATTTTGTTCTTGTGGTTGAACAAAATTGAAAAATTCCCGGGTCAATGCATATATATTTTGATTTTGGAACAGATGTCAGATTCCAGTCACTTTCTTATTTCTTTTCAAGGACTGTCTTCGTAAGACCCACCACTCCAACCCACTCCCAGAAAAAAGTCCATCCACAGTCCTAAATTCACCCTTGTAATTATGAAGTCAGGCAGAAAAAATGGGCTGGCAGGAATTTCGTGGCTGGCTCTAGTAGTTACGAGAATTTATGGATATTACTACCTTACTGGGAATTTTACTAGTAGCTTAAAACTGATGGAGAAAAGCAAGGTCAACTGAGATGACAGCGAGATGCATAGTGCAGCCCGCACAAATGCTCCCTCGCAAGTTAAGTCCTGTAAGCATTCTAGTGGGTGCAAAGCGTAGCCAGGGTGGTTCCAAACCTGTTAAGGTCAATAATCCTGTGGAATGAACCAATTCGCTTGCAGCATATGAATAGCTACTGGACGGAAATGAATGGGTTGATTTCCGTGTCAGAAGTGGCTCGATGCACTGGTGTATTCCAAAATGAGTTCACAGATTTTTAAAAAGAAGGAAATATGGTGCGCTACGAGACAGCCATTGTAGCAGCATACTTAGAGAAAATTATGGAATTCCTATTTCCAGGAAATCTTTTGTATCTGACAGCGAATTCATCAGTGGTACTGTTCAACAAAATACCCTCATTCGAAATACTTCAAGATGTCTCCGAATACGCCCGTGAGGAACATGGTACCTGGTACTGATCCCACTGGTTGTGCAAACCAGTTCGCCTTTTTTTCTTGCTTTGGAAAGCAAATGTGGAAAGATGATGAACAAAAAGCAACGCGGAAGGTGGGAGAACTTCTGCACTCAATCTGAATAGTGTCTATTGCAATAGACTAGGGCAAGACTTTTAGATACTGAAAATTGGTCAGAAGTTGAAAATTAAGATAAAAATGCAGAAAACGATCGAGTACTCATAATTTTTCAAAACCTATGGGAAAATTTTCGTTGAATCGATTATGCAACTGTCTGACCGTCCTTCTGAGACAGCAGTCTCTCGTGACTTAATTCACTCTTATTGGACTCAAAAAGCAGCAAATCTTTTGCTGACTTCATTGGCATTCATATGGTAATGCGACTCTCATATCTTGTCAATGTTTGGCCAATATAATTGGCGGTATACACAACACCCACAGTTCGCTACTAGATGACACCAGGGAGCACGTTTTCGTGATTGTCACTGAACAAATGCACATACCCCGGGACATTTCCTTGCCCCATGAAGTCCATTATACTAATCTTCCGGAACTATATATCTCTGGCCGACCGGAACAGCTGGCAAGGTTGCGCCAAATGATGTTCATATTCGTCTTCCGAAAAATAGCTCACCTGGTGATTTCACATCTGGTCCGAACTAGTGAAACCTCGGATAAATGTCCGTACGAAAGTATTTAAAGCGAATACGCAACTTCTTTCCCCCTATAAATTCCGGGAAATTTTGTTCGTCCATCCGTATGTGAATCATACTACTGTTCAGAAAACCTTCCTTGAATGTGTCCACGACCATAGTTGCCTGTCCTCTGGGTTCTGTATGCTACGCAAGTATGAACAAACGATGCTGCCGCAGCTGTGGTAAAATCCTCTAAACTCCACTGAACTATACTACCCACCACTGTCCGAAACAATAGCTACTAGAACACGGAAGTAAGAAAAACAAGACCGAAGGTGGCTGTTGCAGTAGTCTTGGATGCTTACTTCATTTGACATATATCGGGTCGCTTCGCATAAACATCAGCGTTCATCAGAAAGTACTGTTTTTATTGGCCCGATGTAATTCATATGGATGCTGGCCCCGAGCCCGGAAGGTACAGGCCAGGTGTAAAGCTCATGTTTCACAAGCCATTTGGTCGCCAGTTCAGATAGCTCGCCAGTGCCCACCAGGTCAGCAATGTCTGGATCTAAACTTGGCCAGTAAGCATGGGGTCAGGCGACGGCTTTCGTGCTTTTCATCCGTGGAAGACGTGCCTGCACCTGGTGAAGAAAGTCGGTTCTAAAGCATTTTGTAACTGTCATGCGATTGGATAGCATCATACAGTCACTTACGATTGTTAGCGCTTTCTTCTGTTGACAGAACTGTCAGTAACTGCAATCGCTCACCTCCTACACAAGTAAGGCGTGCCTTGTTGCATAGTGGAGTCACTTTGGGTCACTTTGCTAAAAAACAAAGTAACTAGGAAACTGCTGATGGCATAAAACTTTTGGTTAGTCCTTGAATCTGCATTAGTAATTGAAATTATCGCGTCACGCCTGGTTGAGTTAATGAGCCATTAACATGTCTGAAGCATTCGGTGCGAGTATTTTATTGCAAAATCGTAGATTAGCAATGTTTGTCTGCCGTCATAGTCTATTTGTTGTATAAGCGGGCACGTCCTCCTGTGATGAAAAATAGCAAGCAGTGGCTCGTGATCAATCCACAATGTGCACCCGGGGACTAGGCCACAGTGTGTGTGACATTCAAACGGCAAAATTTACCGCCAATCCTTCTATTTCAACCTATGTGTACTTCTCAGCAGTGGTGGATATTCGGTACAAGTGACAGGCCACTTTCCGACTGACATCTGGGAATTGGGGTTGCAAAGTTCTACCCATCCCATAGACACTGGTGTCGGCTACAACAGTGATGGGAGGCTGAGGATTATCAATGCCCTTTCGGGCACAAGGACCTTTTTGATTTTTCCATATGTATCTTGATATTGTGGCGACCAGATAGTGACAGACTACTGAGCTGTGTCCACGATTTACTGATATATAACTGGTGCCCACTTTATCCAAGTCTCTGTGAGTGTCGGTCGTCAACAATTGTCTGCATAGTCCTTCCAACTGCGTTTGTAAGTAGGCAACTGAAAAGTCTGGTGCAGAGAAGACTTGTCCTCCTTAGGTTTGGCAAAAGGTCTTCCGGAGGAGGAAATGGGTACTGGTTTGTTTGGATGGCTTCAGTCAAACCAGTTAAGAAATCACCTCAGATGTAAACTGCAACGTTTGCTTTCTTCGCGGTCACAAGAGGAACAGTTCATGAAGAATAAATCGCTCTTCATTTTACCGTTAGCCGCTCCAAACCATCTAGCTCGGCATTAACCCATGGGGGGCAGCGAAGCAAGACATACCATTATGGATGAAAAACAGATTTGTGCCTTCTAATAACTCATCGATTGAACGTTGTTTCAGCGTGCACACCTAAACCCAATCTAAAAATGTCTGGATATTTTTCTGTCAATTTTGGTGCGGTGCTGTGGTGTGATGTCATCTCGATCAGTATTTGAAATATCTTAGTTAAAGGAGACTATGAAAACAAAAGGTTAGTTGAGCTGTAAATTAAGTTGACGAGAAAATCATAAAAATGCATTCTTTCTATCCAGTCAATTCCTGATAGATCCATTATTTGCAGCCTGTAACCCAACGAATTCTAAAGCAATGAAAATCACGTGATGATATTTTTAAGTGTTCATGAGGCGAAATATGCTGCCCTGATGCGTTGCGAGCCATAGATACCATGCGTTCAAGCTGTTGTCTGCTGACACTTTCTAAGGTTCATTACAAAATTATGATAATGTCCGAAGTAGTGTCGATCTGGAGAGATACGGAGGAACTACCTATTCAAAGGGTAATATATTTCCTGCGTAGATGCATTTTCCCAAAATGTAGTTAATATAATAATTGTCTGCCTTGGGGATCCTAATGGCCATATTTGGCATTTTTCTGACTCCCTGCGTAAGTCTGATGACTGCGAATGAGGTGGTTCGTGATTCACTCTACTACACTTTGTTGGACTGTTAACTCTAACTTTAATGTTTTTGCTGTCGCAGGAATACAGTTCGTGCTCATCTAATGCGTTCTGATATTTCTGGATTCCATCTGAGAATCAAGTGGACCGTCTTATTTTTGGTCTATCATAATAGATATACACAAAATCCTTTTTTTATTTCTTATTCCGTCGCAACATTCGCGCCTGCAATATCGAAATTGACATGACCACACAAGTCGGTTTCCAAAGGACCAACAATCTGAAGGCGCCATCTGAAAGTCGGGCTTCATTTGACTTTCACGTGGGAGAAGGTCGAATTTCGAAATTGCACCCGTATCCAAACACAGAATTGATCCAGCTCTGAAAGGTCGTCGACTCTAACGGGCTGTGAACTGGCGCATGGACGCAACACGCACGTTTCCACTGAGTGCGCTAAACCGGCTGAATTACAAAGCCACGTCCAACGGTGTTGGGACATTTTACTTAGGGATCAATTGTTTCTTTCCTAAAGGAGCCACAATGAAAAGTTGACAACACGACTGGTAGGACAAGATTTTCCCATGAATCAACCGGCATCCTCTAGTTAGAATTCACGAGCATGATTGGTCGAAGAATCTTTGCAGTTGGACCAATCCTACATTTGTCAGAAATTTGTCAGCCAGACTTCTCACAATCAGATAGTCTGATTAACCCGTTAATCCTTTAGGCATCGGCGAATCTTTCTTGATATAAATCAGTCTAAGTTATTTAGTGGAGAGTCTGATGTGTTCAGTCAGTCAAGCAAAGGAGTCCTTATATCGGTATCTTTGGTGAAGGTAGGCGTGAGACAAACGTCAATGATTTAGGTTGGTCATAGAACAGGTTTTCCAGCAGAAATGTTTTCATTCCCTATTGACTTCCCCAGAGTAAGTAACAACATTCTCCTCGACTTTTCTGACTATATCTAGACAGCTGTTACACATGCTGAACGGTGACATCTACTCTGAAAAACAGCAGTGAGATGTGTACTGGTCTCCTTGATTTTGGGAGAATTGAATTAGGACATTGTGCATGGTATAGAATGCCTAGTTTTTTCACTAACAGGCGAATTTACGTGGCCTCATCCATCCTTTTGTTATCTGAAAAAAACATCTTCATGCCGTTTGCACCATTGCTGTCAGTATCATATGCCACTTCCTGAATTCAGGTAACCAATGACTCATGCAGTTTCTGAATTTTACCTCTTAGACCTGCTCACCAAAATTGTCATGATCCCTTTATACGTCAAGTAAAGTATCTTTACCTGCTTCTGTTCCTGTTCTAGTAAGGCCTGCCTACGTCGCTGAATTTGTCCTTGTTTCTGCTGCTATATCAAGTGACAGAGACTGTTCGAGTGAGCTACCTCTATCAACAAACTGTTAAAACTGCCAACTGGTAGGTCAAAACGACAACTGCACTCGGTATCGATCTACCGGATTCTGACAAGGTCAATTCAAATCCATTCCTAAGTACACTGATCAGTTACATCCCAATTAAAACATACTACTGATCGATACCGAGCGTTTGTCACATGGCTAACACAAGACAAGGGTAAAAGAAAACAGTCTGACAGGAAAACACCGTTTGTTGTATGTGTATAGTTGTCTCTGTATTACTGGAACTGCAATCAAAATTGGAATGATTGGTAGAATTTTCCACGAGTGTGGCCGCAGTCTCCCTCAAAAGATTCACAAGGGTAACCCTATGATGTTTCGAAAATTAATCAAGGCAATTTTAACTTTGGTCAAGAGCTATTCCTCCCCGAATTACATGAGGACTAAATGAGTGAAGAGTGAAACGTGAGATGCATTGTTTACAATGTACCATATGAATCTTGGATGTTACTAACCATGAACCTACCAAGCAACCGTACAGAGGAAACTAGAATCTTCGACAGCGAGATCTCCACACTTCACTGAATATCAGAATAGAAACTCGAATCCTTAGCGCTGAATCATAGTTTCTGGGACAAGTTTAGTGTTTTGGTACCCATTCGGAAAGTTACTAGAAAACAACGATGGCGATGGCCGCACACTAAAATAACTTTTTGCTGTTTTTTTTGTTCGAATGTAATTTAGCTACCGGTACGGTAGAGAATGCCAACTACAACTGGACCCAATATTCCTGGACAAGCTGCAAAAATGCTCGATTTAATACATTTTTAGTGTTTATAACAACCTTTTCCACTGAGATGCTACCGTCAGTTTGACCATAAGCGGAGTTGGATCACAAATTGCATATATTTTTATCCTAACAGACTATGCTTAACCAAGGATTAAAAACAACGCTTTGATGCATACCTTTTAACATTATTAATTTACTGCGATTAATATTACCGCAAAAGTCAGCGAGGGCTTCTAAACCCAGGAGTTGTTAGGACATTATTTAAGCACTAGATGATCCCGTGCACTCAGAAATCCTCTGAATATCCACCATTTGGGCTGCTTAAAATAGGGTTATGTAATGGACAGATCTCAGAGACTGTCTAGGAACTCTCAGATGATACTCATGAGGAAGCCTATCGTTAACGCGGACTTTGAACAAACTGCAGGTCTTCAAGATTCCTTTAGTAGTTTGCAGCAACAGAGGGTTTAGCATAGTTTCCAAAACATCTGGCATGCAGCATCTACGCCAACTCACCACTAAGAGAACGTAAAAGTGCTGCCTAGTTTCTTTATGTTTGTTTAAGATCATCAGAAGTGCAAATCCACTGCAACTAAACTGGAACGCGAATCAAAGACAAACTATTGTGAGTCGAGCGCCCTAGCTATTGCGTTGGCCGAGCAGGCTATTAACAGTTTATCGAACATCAAGACCACAGACCTTTGCTTATCAGATGATCGACCGCTAAGTGATGGGTGACTTCTTCATAGTAAGAACTATCAGATTGCAACGAGTTATGTGCTTGTTTGTAATGTGTTCGCATCTCATAGAGAATTGGCTGGTCACTTAGAGGTGGATCATCGGGTAAGCGAAGATAGGCAGCCTGAAAAATCCAGTGACGGATAAGGGTATTGTGTCATGCCTTTCTGATGTTCGATAAAGAGCTGAAAACCAACCCTGTTAGCCTAACTACCACTTCGAGCAAGTTGGATGTGTACAGCTGATTGATCCTAAGAAGGATGAAACAGCTATATGGTGCTTCCTTGTAATTCTACTCGTCAGCATATTGTTGATGTTGGGCTAAGAGCCTCTAAAAGACTCTGATAGCATCCATTATCTAGTAAGCGTGGACTAGCATTCACAGATGTGCTATTTGTGATCTAAAGAGAAAAATACCGTTATTCTTTTGGTACACTCGCTATTCTGTACTTTTATTGTCATCCGTGTATGGACAGTTGTAATACACAATAAACACTAAATGGAAGTGAAATTTATCACGCAATCGTCCAGCGTTTCGGGCCTTCCAGGCTAATTTGTTGCAGGAAGCCAACTTCCACTCAGCATTGGCCGCTACAAATCGAATTTGCTTTACCGGCACCTCATCGACGGAAGGCGAAACACATCCCTATTCACCTTAGGCTACTTATGAGTAGCAACGTTTTTTTAGCAAATTTCACTGCTTTATGGATTTTCCGGTATGCACATGTCGGTCCTGCTAAAAACAGTCGCCGGGCCGGGACATTCTTGCTCAGATCTTATGCGCACTTGAGGGGAGAAGTGAGCGTATCCCCTTCAGACGCCGCCGAAATCTATTTCCAACTCGGTTAGCGAACATTTGCGTTATTTCTCAAACCTGGCTGGTTCCTAAACAGAAAATTACCCTTGGTCGATCTTCAGAAAATCTCTAATGATTTTACCGCCGCTCATAAATAGCAAAAACTCCAGTCCTCCAGTAGCTTGCATCTCGGCCTTCTTAAATCTTCGAAAAAGGACTTTTGTGCTTTCCCAAAAGCCCATCGTATGGTTTTTCCGTCAGCTTCTCAGTTGACAACTACTACTTTCTTTGAAATATTTTTATCTACTTCCCCGATACATTTCAATCGGTCTTCGATCGATCTTCTCTCAAATATTCTCAAACACCTTTCACGGTTGAGCCTTACTTGTCTGAAAAAGCGCAAGTTCATTTTTCTTCTCAATAGTATGTTTCGCATTTGGATGGATGAACAAAATTTCCCCGGAAGCACACGACCGGTTTCGCGGTTATTGCCGTTCATCAAGTATGCGCACCCGGTATTCTTCAACCCAGCCATCCCTATACTAGAGCGTTCCTTCCCTAGTTTCTCACTAGAATCCCATTTGAATCATTAGGAGTGCGAAACGTAGTAGTGAGAAGAAAACCCAATACTTTCGGGCCTTGTGCCCCTTTATGAAGGTTAACATCGCGTGACCGACGAAAATCCTCCCACGAATCATCGTGTGATTCCTAACCGGACTTTTTGTCCATTCACGCTCTTAACAGTTCAGTTGAGATTCTAGTGACGTGCAGACTGACTTTGTAAAATGTCATCGAATGCTTTGAGCTCGCTCTGTTTCACATTCCTGAGTGGATTTCTTTGGAGAAGTGCATTCTTTATTGTCGATTGTAGATATTGATTATTATCAGTTTTATTATATTTATCAAATAAAGCTAATTGGTTGCTTTCGATTTCCTCATTTGTTCGCGTCAAAAAATATGTCGTATGATTGCAAACGATCAGTATTCATCAAGAGTGAACAATTTCATACTGCTTCGAAAAAATGAAGCCACTTTTTCGTAGTAGCCCATTGATGTTCTAAATTTAATTTTGCTGAATTCGGGAATCTGGAGTATCGAAGGGGTTTTGAGAGGCACAGAAAAAACTATGCCTTTCGACATCTTATTCCTGATATTTGTAATATAACGACCTCGTAGTCGGTAGAGTTCGGTTAGCCGAAGATGGATTACTGGGAACATCCCAAACCATATCGTGTTCTCATTTTGCAGCACCTAAAAAAACCTAACTTCGTTGTCACGATTCTTTTTGCCTTAAATCAATATTTCATTTTCCACACTTGGACACGGGAAAAATCCAGAAAATGTTCGAAGCAGTGAATTTCATACAACTTTTCCATTAATTGGTGTTGCGAAAAAGTACCGTATTCTGACAGAAGTGAGCCTAGGTAAGCATGCTGCCTGAACGTTTACTTTAGGATATCTCCTTGTGCACAGCGGTGTTAAATGTGCTGCCGTGAGAGAGGACTTCAAGGCCCTAAAGATGAAACGAATGAAAAAAATGTAAACGAAGTGAAAAAGCAGATTCACATAGATTACATCTGAACCACAGTGAAGATGGAATTTGTCTCCACCTCTACGGCAATTGTGGGCACATTCGTGTTTAGCTGTATGCATTCCCAAAGCTCGAACTCTCACGTTTTACCCATTCTTTTCTAGATTGTAATTCCCTAACTTACGCTTTCCCCCACGATCGCACACTACACACACATGCACATCTAATTTATACATTTACTTCCTCTCAATTTGTCTCAGCTTTTCTCTTCCCTTCCACGCCCTTGAAAATTTCTGGTATCGAATTTCATCAAAGACGAGTGAAAATGATCAATTTTAGACCACTACGTTTGCGTGTGCATGTCTGTGAGTCTTTTGCGTGAATATTGAAAAAATAGCCATTGACTGAATGAGTTAACGCTGGAACATGAAATCAGGCCTTTTGTCAGTTGATCAAGATATCTCGGAGTCCAATGTTATCTGCATCACCATCATCATCGTCATCAGCATTCCACAATAGGAGCGCCTGTACCAATGTCAGCAGTTTGCCTTGCCAACAGGATTATTGTCTATTAGGTACTCCAGTGATAACGTTAACAACTTCGGCAGAAGATTTGAATTCACGTTATTCTTGTGAACATTGATACGATCATCGTCGGACGCAGAGCGGGAAAATTTTCCACCTAAACAACCACACTTACTAAGCAGTGGCACATAGGGAGTAGGGGGTAAGGGATGAGAACAGATTCGGTCTTCATTGTTCCAACCGCTTTCGAATAAATCATCACCGAATTATTGCAACTGAAGAAAATTAGGCAGAAAATGAATGAATGGGACTATTGGAATCGGATACAAGGTCGACAGGCAGAGTTGCTTTTTTTGCGGACTGATGAAATCGGAATAGGGGAGTAAAAACTGGAGTAGGAGAACAAATAATGTTTTGTCATAAACTCACTCTCCATCCATTGTTCCAATCTACGGAGTAGTTTGGACAAATAGACTGTGCAATTGAAGAACAAAATATCACCAGATTTTCAGTCCTCACAAGGCCGATTAGTTGTTTTGTAAATTGTCAATGGATTACAGGACTTGTCTTCTCGCAGGCACGGTGAATCTGAGACAGCAAATTCTACCACAAAAGATCACAACTTACGCCTGATTTTCGTCCGTATTGCTGGGTAAAATAGCCACTGTAAATTACTTTGCCCTCTCGACTTCATTTTAAGCAGCAGATAAGCTGGAAATTCTGCTCACAGACTTTTCTCGTCCGGATCTGGTTAGAATACAATGGACCAGCTTTTATTGTTCAGTCGGAATGCCTGAAAACAATAGTCCGACAAAAGACAAGCCGTGTGGACTATGAATGTAGCTCGGATCTGGGAGCTCCTGTTCAGCCTGAGTATCATGACATGAATCATTCATTAAGTGATGCAATCTACCAATACGGGTCTAATACGATTTTTGATCACGCGTTTTTTTCCCGTTTAGACAACATGGCTGTCCAATCAGTTCTATAGCCTGCTTAGTTTTCCATCCAAGTTCCCTGGACCACTTAGGTCCCGCACAAGTGAAGCAAACTCAGCACGTGAGAAATCTGAATATTTTAGTAGTAGGAGATTGAATGTTTTCATGAAATAATTCACCATGTGATATCATCGCCCAACTCACCATAAAGAAACCATGGAAGCACTGTGCAGCTGTTTCATCCTTGTTAGCGTAATGGCTAAGGCGTTCCACTCAGAATCGTTTGTCCGGGTTCGCGTCCCAGTTCGGGCGCGGTGGATATGCACTGCTGGTGATTCCTAACAAGGATGAAACAGCTGTGCAGTGCTTCCATGGTTTCTTTATGGTGAGTTGGGCGATGATATCACATGGTGAATTATTTCATGAAAATCTGAATATATCCATTGGATGGTCGGTACCTAGAAAAATACTCCCCAGTGCACACTAATGACCAGTATGACGTTCGCATGCAGTGCATACCCAAGCCTTATGATATTCCTGTCCGAATTTGACGTAACCTTGGCCCGGCAGCTGACCTTCCATCTGCAGCTGAAGAAACGGCCACACACGGTAAAGTTCAAACTCGGGGTTAAGCGTGCCATGGAGTACCTTACCCCGTTGTTCTGGTTTGGATCCAAGTGAAAATTGCAGTTTCTCAGTCTCGCCCTACAATTCCGCAGTCCAGCTAAAAATATCTTCAATCCGTTTCGAAATTGTTCAGGTGGAAAAAAAGATAAGTCGGAATATTACGGGGAAAACATAAATATGACAAAGAGAGTTGCCATAACAACAACGTAATGACAGATCTCAGTGTTTGAGTATCTGTGGCGTCGTGCGTTTGATTGTGATCGCTCCCTTAAGCATTAACAGTCGGACGTCATTTGCCTTGTCAGGCATACAGCAGGCTTTTTACTGTCCAGCTTTGCGCCACTCTTCATTAGGGTATTTATTAATGGATGATCCCACATTTTCTACTAAGCCGCTTGGTAGATTTACGATAAACCCAAATGGGGCGCCTTTCTGGCCAACAGTTACGTGGTTCTGCTTCTTTCAGTCAACCCAGGGACTGTTTGCGTAGTGGTAACTCCAATCTGTTTGCTAATGGTCTCGTCACACTGGTAGGTTCACTAAATCTATGGAATAAAAATGAAAACACAATGCAGCTGTTTCTCCGAGCCAATTAATGATCGTCATCCACAGGAGCTCAGTGTGTTGCTTCAGGAACAAGCTGGATCATTTATTATCCAAGATCAATCAGGTATCCAAACTCAGTAGGTATTAAACTACAATGAATAATCATTCCTTCCCATACAAAGACCGTCATATCAAACAACTCGGGTATACTGATAATAAAAGATGTGTCTAACGACCATTCGCTACGGATAAAAGTCTGGTTTTTGCAAAATGATCAAAACAGAATGCGGTATTTTTTGATGTACTGGCTTAATTAGTGTGACCGTAGATGATTTTCTTTGTTGCCTGTTGTCAGCTTGACCCTTCCAAGGAAATCGATAGCTGATTGAAAAGTCTGTCAATGTTATGTCTAACCAAACACTGACACACTAGCACCACAGATGCCCGTAAACGTTTTCTTCTTGGGTTGTAACCGAAGGGATACCTGCAAGTATCTCTCTCTCTTTGTGGATTCCAAAGAGTTGCACGTCAACAGAACCACAGTGCATTCTTCAAAGCAGCCACTGGAAGTCGACCTGTAATCTGAATTACAGACCAACCTGAAAGACATCATAACCAGCCAGTCTCCCGGTTCTTCTGGAATCATCCTGAGGTAATTCCGAGACATTGTGACGTAAGCACAATATAAACCGGAAAACACTAAAAATGGGATCAATAGCACTAATAAAACAGTCTGCTCATCATTCTGAACTTGTATCAATTCTATCCAGTTCGAATGACTAAACTATTCCATAACCATGATGACTTAACTAAAGAAACAGGATTTATTATATCTGGTACTTTAGTAGGCATGTCTGTTGCGGTGACTTATTTCTGACGTTCATATGTGAACTCGAATGACGGCAACTCACTTTAGCCCGGCTGGTCATCACACCTCACATAGTAAGACCTTGTGTGGATCTGCGCCACTCCAAGGGTCTGGGTCATGGTTCCCGACCTCCTTCTCCCGTCTAGTGGGTCCCGATGACTGTGCGGCACGCTCCATGCACGATATTCTTACATTACTCGTGTTTTTTTTTAAAAAAGCAACAGATGACCAGTTTGCTATTAGGTCTATCCGTCGTGGTATTATTTTTGTCATTTTGGACACTTTCAGAGTTACCACGTTCGTATAAGTTTCAACCTAAGCAGCATTAGTGGCGAAATTCGAAATAAGCAATCATTTGAGTAATATCTTCTCAGAACAGATTCGCTGTTCTGAACGTTTTGATGCGTTATAGAATTGGGTGAATATGTAGACGGATGTAATAATAGATGCTTGGGATGGCCACATTTGCTTAGTTTCAAGTAACAAATACGAAAATAAAAGTGCAGAACTTTCCATCATTTGTTAACTTCTAAGGTATCCAGCAGCTAATTTTGTTATCGATGTACTGGAACAATAAAAACCAGCGTATTAGCCTAGAATATCGTGCAATCTGTCACAGCAGCGGCCGCAGCACCCGAAGGAAAGATTCTTGGAGTTTCAAAATAAAAACGTTTGCATTGTATTGAATTGTTGCACCGTGTTGCGTTGTCCCGATCCGTGTCCCATTCGGCACTAGGGCAGAAGTGTGTAACACCGGACATATCCTTGGTTTGCAGATAACGGAATGGTCACGATTAAGACAGCTAGCCATGAATATTTTGGGACCAAGCTTATTGAAAAGCGGTCGCAGACAAGCGGAAATGCCTTGGAGGCTATGGCACTTTTCGCTCGGCAAGCTTTTGTCCAAATTTTCTGTTGGTGGTACTGTGGCGTGGTGAGGGTGATCCGTAACAGTAGTCAGAACGTTGCCCGTTATTGAGTTCCACTGACTTGACGAGATTTTCTGGAATATGGGCATGAACCAGTCAACCTGCCACCGGCTCGTTTGGAATAATTCAGCTTAACAAAAACGAGAGGTGCATCCTAGAGTGAAAAGGCCTGCTCTAGACTGGGCAACCGAGGGGCAAAAACGGTTCAAAACCCAACCAACCGTGACAAAATTAGGACGTTCTGATCACAGACGAAAGTACACTCACGCCATATACAACTTCTCATCCACCCAAATGCCCATTTTTTTCTCCCTCGTGAATTATTGGGGCGTTCATCAGGAACTTCGGTTGGCTGTTCTGGCGCACTGTCCGTCGTGAAAATTTCCGTATCGTCTGTTTCGAGTTCGCAACTGGCTAGCTAATAACCTTCGCAGACCTTGCTTTAGTGTGCGGATGATCTTCTTTCCCATTAGTGGACCCTAAAATATCCGCATTAATCGTAATAACACTGGCGCAAACAGGAAAACAAGTGGACTTATCTAATCCATTAAAGATCCAGGTCCTCAGTGTGCATTGCGTCAACGATACTTCAATTCGAGTTTAAAAACTATCCAGCCTGTGAAGTTTTGTTTTTCACTATTTCGGGGACCCTCAGTTGGCAGCGTCTTTTCTGGCTGGGTTTGATGTGACTCTCAGCAACAGAACTCAAGCTGTTCTGTTTAACCTGATCCCAGATGATAAACGGCTGTATGAAGCGAGATGTAGAGATTCGTGGAAAGTAAACAGTCGTCACTCGGATAGAAGCAATTTGTTCGTCGTTTCAGTGTACGCACCCGCAGATTTCAGCCCACATACAATTACGGACACTTCCCAACCAAAGTCGCATAACCACTTAGACGCAGCAAAGTGGGATGATATTGGTGAACTTAGCAGGGGACGTGAACGCTAAATTAGGTAGGCTGTCCTCGAACGAGGAGCACTTAGGAGGTCGACCTGGTCATGGTTCCTACCGACCAAAAATCTTAGAACGGTCGTCGACCTTGTGCTCAGACCATCGTTTGTCCCTCGCTAGTACGAACTTCAGAAGTTCGAATCGCCGGTGTGTCATCTGGCCTCTTCCCTCTTCGAATTCGCGATGGCCCAGGTTGACTACGTCCCTGTTAGCTATAAGCGATGAGACTGTTCACAAGATTATCGGTTGTACTGAAGCACTCGCCTCGACTCCGCCTACGTGTTAGTC